>JAQGBX010001033.1:0-28094 GCA_034698745.1 Megaphyllum sjaelandicum
AACCCAGGTTGGGTATAAGCGTTTATCTGTAAACCTTCCCATGCCTTTTCGTTTTGAATAAAATTTATTATTATTATAAGGTTGCTAAGCTTCAAAAAGTCGGTAGTGATACTGAAACTTCGCAGATCGCACAAATTGGCAGTCGTGAAATCACGTGTTATAAACAACACGCTAATTGGTTTAAAAAACAGTTTAAAGTTGTCGCCATTTTCAAACAAATTAAATCCGTTCTTTTGCGTACCGTACTTGACTTTGTAGCTGCTAAAGTGTGATCAGCAAGGAACTGCATTCATGAAAAGACATTCAGAAGTTCTGGATGTTTCATCATTGTTGGTGTGGTTTTCGTCATTTTGTTTAGAGAGCCTACACTGTGATTTTGTTAATCCTCCAGCGCCACCTGTTGACAGTTACGTCCCAGTGCCGCACTTAATTATCAAAATTACCAGCAACAGAGGCAACGAGAAAAATAGTCCTCGTCAGACACGGGACGTAATAAGTGAATCGTTCACCGTTAATGAAACGAAAACAAATCGATTTTCCCCATGCTTTGAGTCTTCCTACACAGTCCCACTTGTAACAACGATTACGGTGAACGGAAGGAAGGAAAAAGAAACAAAACCTCGATCGCCACAGGCACCTTTTTTCTACAAGGGAGGAATAGACAAATATATTCATTATTTTCACCTTGCATGTTCCTCTAAAAGCGCGTAAGTCCTGTTTTCCAGTAACAGTACGAAAGTTCGAGCATTCGACCTGTATAGTTACACAAGTTTCAATGAGAAAAAATGATAAATTATTTTAAGTTATGCAAAAAATATACACTGTATCGTACAACAATTCCCATTTAAATGCTGTACTGTATGTGAAGAATGTGACTATAGTCTCATCTCATGATCTTGCGTGTTTATTCGTAGGCCTAGTTATAAAAATACTTGAAATCGGAACTCGAGGTTATCCAGGTCGTTATAATCCGCAAATAATGTGAGTGTGTACATGCAAGTCATGAATGCCAAAGTTGAATAATTAAACGTTGGTCAAATTTGAACCTGTAAATCTATGTTTTGAGTTAATTTTGAAGCTGGCATTAAAAAATTGAATGTTAAAACAAAATGTTAAAATTTTGTGTTGATTAAAACTCGCTTTCCTATTCGTATATTCCGATAATCTATGAAACAATGAAGCAATAGCTTGTTGCTTTTTGCAAACAGAATGACTCTAGGCCTAACAGGAAGTCACATTTTCGGTGCTGTCGCTCGGTGGCTGTTTTACGAACTAAACCAGCTTGGAGGTAGGCCTATACAGTAATTATACGGTTCCCAAGACTTGCAACGTATAAAAACCTGTTCGATACTGATCTAATTGGTCTTAAGGATGAGGAAAAAATGTTCCGGCTGCAGCTGCCCATGCATGTCCTCTGGGAGTTTGTGCTTTTAGAAATTCCTCAATCTCTGGTAGCAAGGCACGCGCAGCTCCGCGAAACAATTCCCAACTTGATATATGAATTAAGACGATGTAATAAGTGCACTCTGCTGTTGCAGATAATTGCCTTGGCCCGCGTTTCGAACTCAGATCAAATAAATTTCGAGGCTATAACAGTTTCTTTGGTTGGAGCTCTGCCTCTAAAGCGGACATTTTTGCAGCCAGATAACGTCAACCAAATGCGCCAAAAAGCGTTTCTCGTAAATCTGCATTAAGCAAAGCAGGATGTACTGTACAGCTTACCTCGTTTCTTGCGAAGGCCAGGAAAATCCTCTGTACTTTTGTCTTTTCCGATGGTGAACGGATTCCTCCAGATTGCAAGACCTGCAATGAAAGAAAAGCCAATAAATATGCTGTTCCGCGTCATGATAGAATCGCGTTATTTGGCTTTTTAATTAAAACCTTCCACCCAAAACACTACCTTTTCGTAGAATAGAGCAATAAGCTATTCGTTGTTTGGAGCTTGATGCAGCGCCCACTGAAAAGTGTGAAGTTGTTGGAGATCTTGCAGTAATCTGCTTGCAGGGAAAAGTTTCGCAGTTTGGAAAGTTGTTGGAGATTTTCTAGCGCTCGTGGGAGGATTGCAAACTGATATAGTGCAACTTCTAATCGTTATAAACATGTACTGAATGCACATTATACATTTATGTGGATGTAAAATGGCCCGCAATGAAACTTCAGGCTTTTCGGATTTAAGATGGCTGCCATCGAAACGTAGATTATATGCTAGAAATTTAAAATGGTAGCCACCATTTTAAAGAGATGTAAGTAATAAGAAGCGTCTCATTTTCGGCTATTTAAATCTAAGATAGGCCTACTGTAGTTAGTCTTGGTTCTAAAAAGTTAGACCTTTTAAGTAACTTTTCTTAATCTCATCGTTGGAACCAACATGCCTATTTCCACTATTAATATTTCTTTGAAAATCTGTTCCAAAATAATCACGCATTGTTCGCCTATAGATATCATTTTTTTCTTACATTTCCAACAATTGTCTACTTTCAGACCTGCCTCTCAAGATTCGTAGATAACATCGCTAAATCCTATAAAATACAACTAATTTGGTAAGTAGAAACATCTTGTATTGTTTTTAATTAACACAAATATTGTTAAATGTTTAGGAAGGTGATAAATCATGATTCAGTGGTTACCAGAGAAACAGCAAAATTTATATTGATCCAATAATAGCAAACCCTTCATGATGGGCCATTTAGCGCGCATTTTCCAAGTTTCTAGACAGTATGGCTTTTCGCTTAAAAAGATGGTGATGAATTTTATTTGGCCTCTAGGCAAGAGAAACCTAAAGCACCGTCAAGGAAATTCCGTCAGTTTGGTTTTATTTTTTAAACTAATGATTAGACATTCATGTAGCTGTCGATCGTTTGACACAGAAGCGAGAAATCTACTAACTTATAGAAGACGGTAAGGTCCACTGGACAAGCCCTAGAAGTTGTTAAGAACACGATACCCGATCTTCAAATAGGCTGATGATAAATAACTCCAGTGTCTTCTTAACACAAAAGTGAGTAAGCTAGTAACTCTTATGGGAGGAAATGCAACGAAGAAAATAAATCTTCAGTCTGGAAGAGGATGGTAAATTTCAATGTTCTGGAATAAAGCAAAGCTTCCAAGTTGAATCCAAGAAATGGTACATCAGCATCGATGCAGTTTATGAACTCCTGTTGGAAAATCATTATTGGAGAATGCCTAGCTGTAATGTTTGACAAAAAATCGAGTAGCTCTGAAAAGAGAAGGAAGATCAACTGGGCAAGTTCCATCGAATGTCAGGCAAGACAGATGCTATTGGATTTCTTCCAAATAGGTTGCTGTTGTTTCTTGATAAGTCGAGTGAGCGCAATTCTTGATGGACTCACCTTCGTGACATTATCAAAATTGAAACTCAAAGAAGCAGCGTGGCCATCAACGCATGGCAAAGACGCATCTTCAGATTCGCAATGACCAACGGCCACGAAGATGGCCAATCGCTAGCGATGAAAAGTTGCAACCATGACCCATGACATTATCAACGTCATTTGCACTAATGCCTATGGCGTAACGCGCTTTGTCGTTGTTTCAGCAACGTAAAATGGAATCCGGAAACCGAACTTTATTCAAAGGAAAAACAAAGCTCGCAACAGAGAGCGACTCGAAACTCTAATGGAAATTGAAATCTGAACAGGCGGCAACCCTTCAAAAGAGGCGATTTTAATTCCGGGCCAAATTCGGGCTAATTGCAAATCGAGATCATTTTGGCGATCCAGGGATTAGCTGCATCTTGAAAATTGGACGCGCTGAATGGCTGGAAAGTTCCATTCCCTCTTTGCTGATGTCCTGACACACAGGAAGTCCATTCTAATGGAATAATACTTGCCCCAAGCTTTTCAAACGAAGTTTAAGCTCGAGTCCCTCGAGTGACTCTTTAATTTATCATTACAGTGAAGGCTAGCTCTTATAGAAATTGGTAATGCAACTCGACCTAACTCCAATAAACATCCAAAATAAAGTTAGGTCCCGATTATCCCGAAACCTAATACAGTAGCCTACCATTTTCATAGATAACGACTATTTATTCAGTCGACATTTTTAAAGTGCATCTAACTTTGTTAAGGACAATAAATCCGTATAAATTAAGTGGCTTTATGATAGCATAAGTTAGTTTATAATTAAATAAGTTTCTTGTCATCTCGGATAATCGGGAATCAGCAAAATCGTGAAACAAGGGAAGTTTTCGTCATCAATTTTAATTTTTAAACATTGTTCATCGCTTATAGCGAACAAGCTGCGAGAAAGATGTACGTTCTGGAAGCAAATTCATTCCATTTTTTAAGAAATGGCACTTGACTTTTCCTTTTCTACATACTGTATATCAACAGTCAGAGGAATTGGAGGTAGAATCTAAAGATCCGAAAATGCGTCATTTCCCACAAATATTAAATATTTGTAAAACACGATTTGCCACGTTTTTGTCTACGTGAAACAGACGTCTGATCGTCGAAATCTGAAGTTTATCATCCTGGAGCAAACAAACTTAAAACACGACTTTCTAATCAGAAAACACATTTAGGAACTTTTAATCACGGGAGAAATCCAGAGGGACAGCAAATGTTGAGCTGATTTTTAGCTGAATCGATTTTTTAGTAATTTTCTACAGTGTTCGATCCTGCTCAAAAATCGAAAGTGTTTACAAAACATCGGAAGGGAATATCTTTCCGATCTAGTAAGGGCACGATATATAAGATATCAAATATATCAAGTTTTGCATGATGATACTCGAAATATGCTTTCAGCTTTAGTTGATGCTTTTCAATATATTCGTGGATGCAAACGAATATCGCGTTTCATATACATGTAGTAGGTTTATTCCGGAAAACCAAAACCTCAGCAGAAATTATGACTGCTGTTTGAAGATCTCGTTTCAAGAGCAGCGCTTTATGTATTTTGTCATTTTATTCTCATGCCATGGTGAAAGCGAATTTGCTATGGTCATCACATTTGAAGTGAGGATGTTTTTCTTTTTCTGTGAACCTCGCTTCTAATTTCTCAGGAGGCATTGCATCCTTCGTACATGTTAAGCTTGCTAGTCATTTGTAACCATGCACATACCATTATGAAATAGACCTCCGAATCTGAATGTGGTAAACGCAAAGATTTCAATTTTACGAAACGTGGCGTGAGTACATGTTGTGACGATTCGGAATTCGTCGACCGAAATGGCGCGTGTTAATCCGTAAAACAATGCGCTAAGCGCAAATTTTCCACGTGTCGAGCATATCCAACGTCTAATCCTAACCAGAAAACCGACGTTTACGCAACACGTCTCTTTAGTTACGCCAATTAAGTTGGCATCCATAGCCATTCGTGCAAGAGGCGGTTAATTCCCGTGAAACCATGCTAGCTGATTTAATGGCGCCATTTGCATTTCGCACGCGATGTAACGACGACACGATGGGATTAACGACGATGATGGAAGCCGAAATATAGTTGCAGTTAGCCCCGATCGCATCCATGCATGGAAGGGTAATTGCACTAATCTGGCTTTAGCAGGATGGATTTATCTCGTTTTGATAAGCGCCAACGTGTTCTTCCTTCGTTGGCTTCACCAGAACTGCTAATAGCGAAACCAACGCCCACGTGGTCGATCATCAGACCAGATTTCGCGGCCGGTCTGTGAAAGATAGTTTACGAATTGTGAGAACAATATTTGATTAACCAATTATTGAGTTTCGTTAGTTGTCTAGAGATCTATACAATATCAAAAGGCGTGTCCTTGTTGTTAGATCCAGCACAACTCGCCTAAAATAATTATAGTTAGTATTTTTAAAACTACGTACTCGGGTATCTTGAAATGACGTTTTCGTAATTTATTTGTTCATCATCCGAATGAAAAGAGAGCAGCAACATTTTCAGCAACCGTGTTTAGAGAAATCGCTTTTCACATAGCCATTACAACTTCAATATATTTTGAAACTTTTGACTTTTTATTTTGATAAAAATCGATTTTCGATCAACTTTTCAAAGAACTGCTTTTTTAGGCTTTAAAAGGTGAAAAACGAGATCGTTTGACATCACAGGTTATTTCATCAACTCATCAGCTGCGACGTTTGGCCATCAACGTTTTTTTTTACAAAAAAAATCATAAAATATAAAAATGTACACTGTATACATATCCTGTAGGTGATTTTTATAGTATAAGGAAATGCTGGGAGCCATCTTGTATAAATCACATCGGCTTCACATTTTTAGCAAGGATATGCAATATAAAAGCAATCCAGGTTTAACTCGCCTTTTACAAATTTGCAATATATCTGTTGGTTGGGGAGATGTTCTTCAATGTTGGCCGTTTTTCATGACATCTGAGTCAAATTATGCAACCAATGTTTCACCAGAACAGGAACAATTAGAAATTGAACCAAAAACTTACCGAGTTAGAATATTGCTTTTCTTTACTAGGGTACAAAAGTGAGAAGTGGAAATGCCATTTAAGAATCTTCGGTCCCAACTGTCTCTATAGATTCCAAGCGGCATCACTTTTTATGCAAAAGTGGTAAATGAAGCTCAACGTGCTGTTAAAGTCTGTCTGTCCACAGTTATCCTAACTGGCATGCTTGCTCTCAATTGTGGTACTCTGCCAGACTGCCATTATGGTCTATATACTGTAAGCAGACCAATTACCTCTTGTTATTGCCAACATTATCTTTGATGTCAAGTGGAAAATGGCTCGTTTTCGCGTTCCTTTGTTCGGCACATTATTTCTGATCGATCA
Organism: Megaphyllum sjaelandicum; assembly: GCA_034698745.1. NCBI lineage: Eukaryota > Metazoa > Arthropoda > Diplopoda > Julida > Julidae > Megaphyllum > Megaphyllum sjaelandicum. The sequence goes on from JAQGBX010001033.1 coordinate 6,740, forward strand.
TTGATTTGCTCCTGATTGCATTCATGCTTTCAGCGCGCAGAAAATTGTCAATATATTCTCTGCGTGATGGGACTGTCATTACGCAGTATTTGCACAAATAATTGAATTTCGGTTTACACTCGGCATCGGCCGTAATTGAATTTGTGTTCATAGGTTTTAGGAGCAATTTTCTCATCATCGTTCGTTAAAAAAAATCCTCGTTAAATGGATTTTGCTGTACCCTACATTTCAATGAACCTTGAAGCTAGTAAAATGTCAATATTTTCAAACTGATAAAGCTTGAAATGCATAACATGAAAATAATACGAAACGGTGTTTACCAAATAAGTTCTCATAACGAATGCCTGCGCAAACAAAAATATAAAAACGCATAGCGGAAAACTTTGAAGCCTCCGTTTTAACATTTGTTTAAAAGTGTCCACAATTTTACTTAAAATAAATTTATGTAGGCCTAAAGGTGTTTTATTTGTTGACGTTTCATTCGTACTAATGTTGGCAACGTTTCCTTAAAGGGCATCCGTTTACACGATTAGTAGGCAAGGGAAAAAGTTCACTCTAAACTTCTCTTAAAGTAATTGTCGGTTTGAACTGGCTTTAATTTTCTCCACAAAGACGCATTAGCTTACATTGCTCACCCATTACCGAAAAGTGATGCCAGGGCAAGGAATCGTTCCCGCTGGATAATCTTGTTTTAGGCCGGTTAGCACCAAACCGGATGCCCGCAGCGACATTTGACTTAACATCCGGTTGAATAGGCGCACCAATTTCATTTCACATTAAAAACCATCTGAAACGCTACAAATGTTTCAATAAATGTTCCAGAAACTATACAGTCGTTATAATGGAGCTGGTGGCGGACGTTAACGTCTGTAAAAAAATTCCAGCAACTTCCGGCACATGGACGAGGCCCTTCCGACAAACTCATGTTGCAACGCCCGATTGCTTCTCGCCACCAGGAGAGCAATCAGGAGCTCGCAAATATCCGTTTTTACTAGGGAGCGAAATGAGGTGCGCGCCCATACTTCGTTGAACATGTTGGGCCGTTGTCAGGGTTACGATCCCGTATCAACGTTTTCGGTGCTGAAATGTCCTTTTTCTAACTATTGCCCTCCTGGGCCCGTCATTTACCAGCCCTAAATGGTGCCTTCGGGAGACCTCGCGACAGACAAACGTGCTACTGCATGTAGGGCTCCCCAAATCAATAACGCTATTGGTTGAAGGCAAACGTTCCCGATAGAGTGCGCTGACAAGATTTATTTCCAAATGTTCTTAAAACGGGAAATCTCGTTTCTTGAAGACTGGAGTACTGATGGTGCTCGGTGGTCTTTATGGACCATGAGCGGAGTGCCCCAAGAACTTCGCCCTCACATGATTTCCCTCCACAATATATGCAATGGATATTATGTATGTATGCTAACGGAACCCTAATGATATCTACACAAAGTTTATTACGACACTTAAGTGTAAATCAAAAAGTTGTGTTATGCAACACGAAACATTGTGTTGAACTTATAAGAAAAACGACCCGTTTATTGTAGACCTACTGCATTTATAACCTTTTTACGACATTACTTATGTTATACTACATTGTACTAGGAAATGTAAGATATATGCAAACTATTACAAAACTAAAGGAAATCAATAATTAAATCGAAAAGTTAATTCTAAATGTTGATTGAGGAAAAGAAGGAGAGAACAAGCTGTTTTTATGAAAACCAGCAATTCAGATTGTTTAATACAATAAAGGACTCTTATGTCATGATTGCATTCTCAATTTAAATAATACCCTTTCCCAAAATTCAATTTCATTTTCCAAAATGTACTAAAATTAGGACATCCGAGCTGAGTAAGCTTATACTGGTATCGCATTGCGCTTTGGATCGGGTTTAGTACATTATTTAAACTGATTAAAACTATAAATTGTGCCTTACTCATGATTGTAAATAATGTATTTTGTTGAACGAGCACCAAGTTTGAGACGTGCATCAGTAGATCCACAGGGGAAACTCTGAAAGAGCTAGCCTAAAATAGCAATAATTTATATAGCGCTCAACAATCTTGCCGATCACAGAAATATAGAGAATTTAATCATGAACGCAAAAAAATGAATTAATTTATAGTAAAGAATTTAAGTAATGACTTTTTTTTTGCTTATATTAAAAAAGGCCAAGATACATGCACATTTGACAGTAAATAGAAAAGCACTAGTCGGTTTCCACGATGTTCCAAAGCACACAAATTGGTAATGCACTTTATAAGTAAAAAATGCAATAACAATTCATATAATTTGATAGTTTGAAGTTTACTCATTTTGTAACCGTGGAAATTGAATGGGCTAAGCATTTTTTACCAATAACCAGCCTTGAATACATGTGCATTCAATTATGCTCATTTCTTGATCTGGAAAATCTGCATTTTTAGTGCCTCAACTACACGATATGCACCATAGATGGAGTTGATTGGTAAAATGACAAAAGCTAGCTCGTATCACGGTGCATCTCAGTCTATCATCCATTCGCAGTATTACATTTAAAAAAAAATGCATCTAAGCGTGTATTTTTCTTAAAGAAAATATTTCAGAACGTACCGGTATTTAGAACGTTCTAGTGTCGATTGTGGGGATGGTCTGATTTTTGATTCCAAGCAACCTCAAAGGCAAGGTAGATTTCAATTGGGTTATTCGAAAAAGTTTTTTTTACGTTCCTAATTCCATTACTCGCAAGCCCAAAATCAAAGATTAAAAGCCCCCAATTTCGTCGATTCACTCCAACATAGTCTTGCTGCTTCATCGAAATAGTTAATCGAATTGATAATTTGGAGAAGAAAGACGAATTCAATTGGCCTCCTTTGGTTGTAATCAATTGCGAAGCCCATCACTAAAAATGGAATTCGTTAACTTGCGGAGAAATTTTAATCTCAGTAATCTAATTGTTTTTTTAATATAACATTCTGAAAATATTGTCGCACTGGGTGTCTTGATCCCAGGATTTGATGGAAAAATAATCGCTCGATCGATGCCAGCACCGTTTCTTATCTATGTTACTTCAATGCCTGCTATTCCTTATTCATTACGCTAGAATTTTCGTTAAAAAAACTAACGAGAAAGCACTCGTATGGCTGATGTAATCAAGCAAAAAATGTGGTGCTCGGAACGTAATTGCTTTTGTTCAGTATACTAAATATTGCACACGTGGCAATGGAGCTTGACGTCATTTATTAGAACGTCTAAACGTGCAGGTAGGCCTACTCGAAGCGTAAGCTGTAATACAGGTGAAATGCATTTAACATGTAATATATTGTGTATTCAACAACAATACATGTACAGTGTATACTGTATTTTTAAATACGACTAACTTTTTTTGAAAATAGTTTCAAAGTTTTCTGTTTGTGTTTAAATTAACACTCTCACATGCATGTGCAGGTACTCAGCAGAAGAAGTTTTTAATGAGTTTAAAATGAACACCTCATGAGAACTTTTCAAAATTGAACTATCCAGATTTTAGTTTTGTTACCATCGGTTTTTTTCTGTTTCAATGACTCTACCGAAAAATATGGACACCCTGATAAGGTAGGTGCGCACCTACCTTATGTATTTTCAAAGATTCTGAAGTAAATACAGAAATTGATCTTTTGTATACGTACAGTATTTTGTATGACATGCTTCTATAAGCACAGGTAAATTTTGTATTATCGAGGAGAATGCATTTCCCTAAACATATTTCAAAATGCACCGCAATCCAAAATGTATACTTCAACATGCATTTTATTTGAAAATCTGTTATTGCTAGATATATTTCTAATTGTATTTTTGAATGCGAGGGATATATATATCGTATGCATTGATGCATTGGGGCAAATCGTGAATACATTTTCGCACGCTTGCACTCGCAATTTTTATGAATGAAATATTTCACCGAAACCTTCAAAATGTGTTATTATTCAACGTGAAACAAAAAGGTTCGAGTGAGGCCATGGACTGTGCAGAGATCCGAGCACTACATGTGCATGCTGCGTTTACACATCATTTTGTTGGCATAGTTTCCTCGTTTTATCCCATCACGGATTTTCCGAATGAATTCCGCCCTCACACAACATTAGACAAATATTGCGAGTTATTTTTGGGCGGTACTTTTTCTCGGGATATTCCCCACACGCGCGGACAAAGCTCATAAACACGATCATTCCCATAATCCATAATTGGTACAATGGCCATTCAAAAACGGCTGGTCGTGGTGAATAATGGAAATTTCCTGTCGGGAGTAGGGGATAGCAGCAGCGCCCCTTTCGACGGGGCTTACACCTTTAAGACCGCATCTGAGCGGCCCACCGCTGCCATGACAACAGAGTACTGTAACCTTTTGTCCGTTTTGCCATTCAAATGAACTCTGAAAAAGGAATTCGCCGGCAGGAGCACGAAGCGGAACAGGACGCTGATTACGAATTAAAACCTTCGTCGCCAGTCCGGTAATCCGATTAGGGCGGTCCGGTTAATGTCCAAACTGTGGCAGCAAACGAGCTGTTAGCGCGTCCTAACAAGCTGATGGCCAAGTTTCCGATGTCAGGACGCGCGTGTTGGAGTTATCGTTATTTGATGCCGGACAATCGTTTGCCAGTTCCGCATCAGCGCCTAGTGATTTGTCCAAGGGTTTGAGATTTCCGCATCGGAAAACTTGTGCTCGTCCTAGGATTCGCCAGATCGTGTTTTTTTCTTTTTCGGATTAATTTGCAGGAATTCGTTTTTTTCAATCTGATGGCCAGGGTTATCTGGAGTTACTGAAACGATCGAAGCTAGAAAAATAAGACACTCGCTAACTGCAGTCATAACACGGTGTACTGCCTAGTTGTAAGGATTATCACCATAATTTATTAACATTACTTCGATTTTAAGGAGTTTAGATTTTAAAAAAATGACACTTTGTAGCTAAAAACCTTTTCACAAACATTATTTTAAGATGGCTTCATGGGACGGATTTTAAAATTTTATAAAATATGATAGGGCGATCGAAATGAGTCTTGCTTTACTGGGACAAAACAATCTGTTAGTTATACTATTTCCTTGAAATGATATAGCGGGTTAAAATTTGTACCATTTTATCCAATGTTGGTGGGTATTTTACCCCTGAAATATTGCTTAGAAGCGTATAAATTGCAATATTTTGATTAGATGCTATAAGTATTTATCTTTAAGGAACTAACTTCGCTTTTTTTTATTATCATTTCTGATTTTTAGGCCCCCGAAAAAAAAATTAAGGCATCACTGCAAAACAGTGATGTTCGCAGTGTTTGCCAATTTTCATGGAGTTGCTGCAAAAATGTTGCCAAAATTTTTAGAATGGTTGAAATTTCCCCGTTTGGTTAATGAAAAAATTGTTTTGGAAGTAGGCCGAAAATAAAACGTAAAAATATTTCAAATATAATTTTGAATGAATACCAATTTTATTTTATTAAATAAATGTACGTTGTAAACCTTTTTAATAATTAAAAAAAAAGCAAGACATGTCATGTCTAGTTAACCAAATAAAAAATGATTTGAATAGTCAGAGAAATCTCGACATCATCAAAGCTGATACTATCATCTTTGGTTTTGAATGATTTATTTTCCATTAACTTATAATGCCATTAGGTTGTTTTAATACTAAAACTCTTCGTTTGATTATAAACAATATAAACTAGAAAAAACAGTACAAAATCGCACAATAAATTAATAATACTAATGTACAAGTTTACGAATTACTGTATGTCTCAATGGGGATATTAGAATCGATTTTTTTACATTGTAAATCTTAAAATCCTTTTTTTAAAAACAAGCCATTAACAAAACAATGAAGTTGACTAAAATTATTTGGGTAATGAATTTAAATGTTATTTGTATGCCTCATGATCCTAAGTATATAATTAGTCTATGGTTTAAGCGCAGGTTTTCCTATCTATACTCTTTTTCTTGGACTTTGCAAATCCTGATTGCGTGTAAAAACGACATTAAGGTTACATCACCAGGGAAGTTAGGCAGAAGCACTTTGAAGACTTTTTTTAAAACTTTTCTTAACTTTTTTTTAAATCTAATTTGAATATGCTAACTCTCTTCCACGCATGAGAGCTTTACAGCAAAGTTACTGGCAACGTTTTCCAAAATTCAGCAAATAAACAAAAAATGCGTGACAGATTATGCCCCAGGCAATTCTAGCATTTCTGCAAGATACGACCCAGAAGCTCATTCTGATGAATATTTCAGCAGAAACATGAGGCAAGCAGACGAATAGTTACCCATGGGCAAGGCAATAAGGCCATCAAGAATGCATTATGCACCAGGCCTTTAATAACTTACTGGCGCCCTGTGCATTAAAATCTTAGGCATGTAGGATAATATAATTTTCCCCAAATGTAATGCACTAGCAGCGTGAAAATGCTTGCAAACCCAATTAAAAAGTTTGAAAATAATGCGATGAAGCATTTCTTGAATATTTCAATAAGCAAAGATGCAGAAAGGTCCCTGGCTACGGTTTAGGCTTTTCTTGCTAAGATGGAAGATACTTTCATTTGCTTTTGACCCAATTAAGGAAATAATGGAAGTACAGTTGAAAACGTGTTGATTCTTTGGGAAAATGTAGAAAATGTTTTTCTGATCCAAATGTAAAACACGCTTTTAAGTGTTATTGGTGTGAAATATTTCCCACACAATTGTACTACATCATCCCATATTTTTACAACAACCCCTTGGAAGATGGCAAACACTGCGAACATGATCGTTCTGTTGTGGTGCCTTCCACATTTTAAAATTTTTCCTATAAAAATATCACTGCTTGTGTTTTTTATTGCTAGGTAAACTTATTACACGAATAATATATACCGGGTGTTTCAAAAGTAATAGTCAATAATTTTAGGGGTTGTAGAGGGTACCTAAACTGAACGTAATTTAAAAAAGTTATGAATGTTTTAATTTTGGAAATTTTTAACATGGGAGTAAACGGAGGTGCCCCTTGCATATAGCACCAACGTTTGTAAAAAAAGCTATTCGCAAGGGGCACCTTCATTTACTCCCATGTTAAAAATTTCCAAAATTCAAACATTCATAACTATTTTAAATGACGTCGGCACCCCTAGGTTCCTATACTAAACATGTTTAGCTTAGTACCCTCCACAACCCCTAAAATTATTAACTATTACATTTGAAACACTCTGTATATATATATTTAAAAAGTATTCTTTTTTTTAGTCCAAACTCCTGCAGGAAAACCAAAAGATTCGGGCATTTTTAATGTTTTGTAATGGCATTCTAAACATGATATATTGTGTGATATTTTTCAAATTAATCTTTTAAGTGCATGCTGCATTTTTTAGTTTTCCAACAATTAGGATGCGCTTACTTAGAAGCCCCGCATTCTACTTATGTCAATGCTATCACTAATGCTTCTATAATAATTTTCTATAGACAATTGTAATACGTAAAATATTATTCCCATTTAGAAAATGGGAAGAATTGGATAACGTTGGTTGATGGTTAAGAATTAATATATTAAACCTTGAGTAGTAAAAAAAATTAGCTTAGACCAGTCTAAGAATAACTTTTTTATTAATATCCTGTCAGAAACACATCTAAAACACATTTCCATCAACTCCAAATGTTTTACGAACCGTTTTCTTGATTTTAAAACAGCAACTCATTACGTCGTAAATAAATTGTCTTTTTCTGTTCCAAGTCGCTGATTTTGATCCACATGAATATTCATAAGAGAACGTTTTCTTGCTTTTAAAGAGCGACACATTTTGTTCAAAATGGCGTCATTACACATGTTTGCAAGTCGCTGAGTTCACTCTACAAACTGCACTCACTCCTTCCCAACCGTTTAAACTGTCTGAAGAGTTTTTTTAAACTCTAGTATGTAATGCTTATGTTAAAAGGCTCGTATTAGATCTCCAAACCCATTTACGACGCGCATTCGAGTATTGCGAATCCCTGATTTTTTATTCAGAGTGCATACCAAGCCGTTCTCACTTCATCCCGTGTTTCTTATCTCGGTTTTAAAGTGCATGCTAAGCTGTGTTCACTTCATCCCAAAACGATTAAGCTTAAATGTGGCGTCTTTTATCGTTCGCCAGACGATGGTCAATATAGTTGTTCTCATTCCTAGCTACATTGTGTCATACATACTTGTCTTAACCCTTTCTGTTGCTCACTGCGGCATTGTCCGATGCGGTCATTTTCCCGAATCGGTATTACTGCGACATGATTGCAACGGCTGGAATTGTTTTTTAACTGATTGCCAACGATCGAGTCGGGTAATGGACTGGCTGTTCTCCAAATAGAGCTTACTTGCACTTTTTTTAGTTGCATTATAGAGCAGCAAAAAATACTTTTCGATATTGCTACGGCAAGGATGCTACGGATTGCGCAGTTTATGGTACTGGTTTCAATGCCTCGATTACCCGGATCATGTTTGCTGCTAAAAGGGGGGATTATTTGGGATAGTTTAATTTTTCCAATCTAGAAACGCCGCAGTGCATTGACCAAAATTAATGGGAAGTTTCAGCCCAACAATTAGTTTTTACGATCCGGTATCCAGAACTGGCAAAGTTTCCAAACTATCAGCTATACTGAGAACTTTAAGAGCATTAATTTCAACCAAAATAGTTTAGCTTTTTTTCCCCTCTACATTTTAATCCGGCTTGGCATCGTGAATAAAATATAAAAACTCTCCGCATTATCCTAAATTGAGTTTTGCATCGTTCAGGAAGTTGCTAAAAAACGCTGCCGTCGCGCAATTTTATTAACTCGGGATGACTTCGCTCATTGCAATTTTCATTCTGCTCGTGCAGCTTAAAAACAATCCGAGGTAATCCGGGAACGATCGAGTTTGATGGACGGAATTAATGCAAATTGGCGTTGGCACAAATTGCGAATTTTGGATTTCTGAACGCTAGTAGCGGCGCTGCTGGATAGTGTCCTCGAAAAGAATATCTTTGACGTCAACAGAATGTTGCCCTTGTGACGGTGCTTAACCCCATGCCCGTAATACGGAACACCGCCTTAATTTTAACCTACCTGGGGAGAAACCCTGTACATGCACATGCAATGCTAAATATCAGCAACTTTTCCGGTGAAAATAAATTTTTTTCTAACCAAGGTTAAAATTCATTCATTTATTATAATGGCCTGACAAATTAGTTACATTCGGAAATTTTTACTAAAAAAATACAGGCCTAAGTCAATAGGAAAATACATGTAGCTTGAACTGAAATGTCAAAGAAAGGTGGAGCATAGTGGCGTTCCATACCCGTGTATCCGTAGTAAGTTACTTCCACGTTTAATACAATTTCGAAATTAATTTTCTCACTTTATGAAATGATCCCCAAAATATATATAATGTATATATAAAGATTATGGTATATTCATTCAACGTTCCTTTTGAAAAAGTGGGAGTGAAATCTTTATCTTCCTTTGCGCACCATGCACCCATTTAAAGTTGGCTGCATCGTGTCCTTATGATCATACAAGTACAGTATGTTTCCAAGGAATAATCCAAGGAAATAATATTTTAATTATACTATAACATATTTTAATATACTATTTTTATTTCTTTGAAAGGGAATTTGCTAGAAAAGAACACTTCCATTTTATGTGTTATAAAATTTTCCCATTTCAAACAAGGTTCACAAGAGTTTATTACTGCATACATGTATACATGTACATGTATATCACTCGATACGTCTATAATGGTTTAACTATTGCAATTTCTAAACAGATTCTTGGAACAATTTCTTATAATGAAATGGTTTTTTAATATTAGTAAATTGCGGGAGTATTACCTCACAAAATTGTTTTTAAGAATGGACATACATGGTATATTGCCCATGCATAGATTTCGTACATTACTCCATGCATGCCTTTTCTACAGTAGCTGTTTGTGCAAACTTGTTCATACTTGGGCACATTTTTGGCATGGCCTGGTTGTTCATTCTGGAGAGTTGTGGCGTCAGCGGTGGCAACGCCATTACCCAGATTGTGTCAGGGGTTTCTGGGGTCCAATTTCGGAGTTGAAAGTGTCATGAAATAGTGCCCATTTCGCGTTTGGATTACTTTTCGGATGGATGGAAAGTAATTCCTGCAATCTACTGCCAGCTGATACGGGAAAAACCACGCGAGGCAATAGGGATTTTTGGGGGCGTGTAAGGGAAAATGGCGCCGGGCCAGAAACCTCTTTGTCTGTAATGCCTGCTTTTCAATAGCCAACAAAGCAAGAAATGATTCGGGTAAAAATACTGTTTTTAAGAAGAAAAAAGGCAAAAAAGATGAAATGAAATAAAGGACAAAGACACGTGCACCTAATAGCGTCTATCGACATTTCCATCAAACTAATAAAAACCGAAAAGAAACTTCTTTTTCCTCCCAAAGGCACGTTTCCATTATGGCTCCAAAGAGTTGTCCCCATTTCCTTTTTTTACCCCGAAAAACTTTCGTTACAAGTAATACGCGTGTTTGGAACCATTAAACCGTTTTTATTTAAAGGCGTGGCCATAAAAATGCTTTTATCAAGCTCGAAAATTTCGACCACGCTGTTTCTGCGAATGGGATTTCTAAAGAAACCAAAATTTGGAAGTAAAAAATGCTAGTGTCCAAAAAAAGCATGAAAAAAGACGTAAACGCTTAAAGTGTTTACGAGGTTTCCTTTGGCGATAATTTATGAAAGTAAATTGTTTAAAAAGGGTATGTTCTCTTATTTGGTCTACATGTTAGTATAGTGAACATTTTCGCTGATACTTTTAATTAAACGAAGGAATATATTTGCAAAGTAAACGTAGATTTTCTGTAATGAAAAACGTCTCAGCGAAGTTATTTACGTATTTTTATTTAGCGTGCACAATAAGCATATGAAAAACATATTTCAGTAAACTTAAAGTTGCTTATAATATGCACACCTTTGGTCACACGGGAGATATCAAGACGGTAGTCGAATTCATCCCAAACCCTTTGCCAGAAAATCATTAATAACTTCAGAAACTGCGGTATAATGATTAGTTGTTGTAGTTCAGCGAAAAAGTATGTTGACGTTAACATTGTGAATGCGAATACAAAAACATGCATATAGAAACATACGACGCATGTGAATGCAAATAACTTTAATAGTTTTTTTTATTCAACTTTGAAAGTGTATATTTCATTTGCGGAAACAAAATAAATTTCATTATTCTGAATGATATAGTCGAAGTTTCCATGAATCGATTTATTTTAATGTTTTTATACTTGAAAACGAAAGAATGGCATCCACGTACGATTTAAAAAAATATAAGAAATCGAAAAATTCGGTTTTTTTAGAAAAAGTTTTATATTGGCTATCGGAGCATCGAATCCGAGGGAATTGAAGGCCATGTCTGTCTCGGTCGCTCGCACCATTACATCCCTGTTTTTGCGGCAAAATAGCATCTGATATCTAGGCAATTTTATGGCAACTGACTAATGCTATTTCACAGATCATTTGCTTAAACGACGCAGTTTTTTGTGACCCGAAAACGGATGCTAAAAATAATTGAGCATGACGTGTTTTTGTTTTATCCTCGCTCTAAAAAAAGTTCTGCAGATGGAATCCAGAAATGCAGTCGATCGTATGAAAATGCAGATTAGATGTGCCCTTTAATCATGATCTTCAAGGCAGTTATTTCATAGTCAACTGTCGCAATATAAAATTAAATATATTTTTAAATATGCAGTATTTTGGAAATTTGCCTATTATGACAAAAGATACATTTCATAATACCGTACATCTCGTAATAACACATATTATGTTGTGAATAAAATTGTCGTTTTTTGCTAAACTTGTGTCGTTTTTCAAAATAATCTAATACTTTTTTATAAAAAAAAAATGTCTTGTTTAGCATTGTGTTACGTAATAAGTAGGATTCTGCAGTTTATTGTATCATTAAGCGTTCTTGTGACGGTACGATCGACTGCTCTAATATTTCGCTGAAACCATTGTCCCGAACGTGCAGTCGACATTTTATTCAACTAGTTAAGAAACATTACATTTCCCTTCGCTTCCGTTCTAATTTTCCAGCGAAATTAGTAGAAATTCTGCAATTGCCATGGTTGCGCATCGCCTCCCTGGTGAGACATCGATGCGTTTTCATTAGGAAAAGGCTCCCAATTACATCGCATGCAAAATGGGCTGATGACAAGCTAAAAATCTTTACGAAACCACGGACTAAGAAGACAAATAAGTTGCTTTTAAATATCATATTTATTAGCGTCTTCATTATGCTAACGATGCTGTGGCGATTACGTGCCTATGCATGCTTTTTAATTGGGATCATCTTAACGGCATTTGCATTGTTTAGATGCTTTAATTGGCATTTTGGTGCTAATTACATCCTCGGCTAATTGGAATAATCCGAGATAGGAAAAGCGGTTGACGTCATCCGCCCTTAGGTGCTTCATTCGCTAAGCAAACGCATGTAAACCAACACGCAATTATTCAATAGTTATTGTTAAAACACCCTATACATTAATTTTGTTTATTTCAAAATGTATTTTTTTTTTTTAAAAAAATGCAATTTTCCTAAAATAAAATGCAATATCTCGTAATTGATACAATTAATTGTTGCATCAATTATAGACATACTACAAGTCAAAACCAATATGACTTTTCGTAATTTTTTTTAAAAAGAAATACAAAATTACAATTACCCAAAACCGTATTTTAAAAAACAGACCGTTATTTTCTAAGAAAAAGCCATGTAATATAATAAATTCGTAAGACACTATTTCTTAAACATTTTCGTTAATGTTTCAACTTTAGTTTATCTTATTTTGAGAATAATCTGAGTTTACTATTAATGTAAGTATACAAATTACAAATTATGTGAATGTTTTGTGATGCTTTCTAAAATGTTTTGAATATTTAAATTTATGCATGCTTGACTAATAAGTAAATCGATTTCCAGATATTTCAGCAATATTTCTGATATGTTCGGTTAAAACGAACAAATTATGACGTCCCTAAGATTCGTCTCAACCTTGCAGCAAGTCTTTCGATTAATAGTGTGTTTTAGTGTTTTCCTGCGAACGTTAGTAGCATATATCTATTCTTCTGATCACTTCATCAAAAGGCTCGTTGCTCGTTTCCTTTATGTGGACAGTTAACCGGATGTGGAAAGATCTGTCCTCTCTTAAAAGCCTCACGAAGTCCTCTTTAAAATATTAAGGTTTATAAAACTTCCCGCAAGGCCGCTTCCGTTTTGTATGCCCCGCTTGAAGACATTTATCTCAATGCAAAACGGCAAATAAGGGATTACACATGCCTTTAAGGTTTATGAGCATTCCTTCATTTCTTCCTCGACAAGAGGTGTTGCTGTAGCGAACTGTGTGCAACTCTTGTTTTAGATTCTGCAATACTATCATTTTCAGGAAATTAGCTTTATCGATTTCTTGGCTGGTTGACACCAAGTCCGCTGAGCGTTAGCAGATGTGTACGTAAAGGTAATGCTTGCCCGAGCAATAAAAATCAGCTGTGATGGTTTTATCTTAGATTCCAGATTCCTCAAATATTGGGCGAACGTCTGATTGAATTTCACCAATGGTTGGTCAACAATGGTGGTAAAAGGCTAGCGATTTTTTAAAATTTCCCACGCGTGAATTTTAACTAATTGAAAATCACTTTTCTGACTTCAAATGGCTCCACAATAATAATTCAGGCAGCATGTAAAATTGCAATTTTAGTTTATCATCTGTAGACCTTTTGAACGCAATATCTTAGCTAATGGCAAATTTAGTACGTGTATAGGCCTAAAGACAATTTGCAATTTTACCTTATATATTTTGCACCAACTTTTTAGTGTACCAAAAGTTTGTACAAAATACTGTAATCCCTTAAGATCTTGACTGTCGGCTGTTTGAATTCTTGATAAAGTAAGATGAGGTTTTCTCTTTAGTGCGCTTTTTAGATTTGGTCATAACAATAAAAAATGTCAAAGCTTGCGTTAAGCTTGTTTGTAAGATAAGGATTTTGTTTGTGGGATAAAGATAGCCAATCTTTAATGGCTTGTTAAACATTTGTTGAGCCAAAGATTCGTCCTTTTGTTGCGTTTTTATCGCAAATGAGCAGGTTTTTTTTCTAAAATTAGGTAATCTGGCCTTAAAGATAGCCTCTTATCATGAAAGGCCTCTCATGGATTTAAGTAAGCCTCTTGTGCAAGGATGAGGGGCTAAAATGTGAGTTTCTGAAACCAAGAAACTGCTTATAACTTGAAGAAAAAAAACATATTTTCTAACTGAGTGGAAAATATACGAAGATATGGTATGCGTAAGAAAATGCGGAAATATGCCACCCACTGGTAAAATTTACAAAATATTGATATACAGGTACATTACGAAATTGTTACACGAGTGCATTCATTACATTAGTTTGAAAAAGTAATGGAGCACAGATGTTTATGCAAATTTATACAGATAGTGTAACTTTTAAATTAATTGCCAGTTATTGGATAAAATCGAAGGTGATAAAAATATAGAATTAACCTCTGATAAATTCTGGAAAACATACTGATTGATTAAATGTTGACATCTTTTCAATTTGTCAGGGTCAGGGGTCGCTCGGGCATTACAAATTGAAGCCTCATGTCTAGCTAGATGCATCAATCAGTTGATTTCTCGTTAAATGTATGCTGATAAGGATCACTCGATCCTTTACTGTATCATATGCGAGTTAAGACACTGTTGAAGTCCAATTTAAAGAGGTTGGCACAATTGGGAGTTAATCTTTCATATTTGTTTGCCTGGTCGGATGTTTGCAAAAATAATCTTGTTGCAATTTTTACTTGATGTTCACTTACACAGAATTGACACGATTTTTAAAAAAAAATGCTAACAATCGTCCTTCAGTTTGATTGCTCGTTGTCTAGGACATTTATTTGAAAAACCAGAAATTCGTATTTTTCATTTTTGTCTTCCTCGAATTCCTTGCATTGAAATTAGTTAGCCTGGGATTCGACTCTTTGGGGTCAAACAGATCACTGTTGAGATGTTACTTTAAACAGTATTACAATTTCTCCGAAGCGGAATGATTGGCCGAAGATGCCACGATGAATTTAATTTAAGCATTATCTCAAGTTTCTCGAGCACGGAATTTGCTTTTGAACCACTTAGGCCATTCATAGAAAAATGTCATTTTGGGTCAAGTATGAGAGCGAAGTAATCTTATATGAGCCATCCATTCACGGCTCTAAAGGGATTCGCTATCCGGGTAGTTTATTCATAATTATGTTTACGAAAATTCCCATTTGTATTCTTCGAAAAATTAAGCTTTATACTTGAAATGCATTAGAAGCAAGCATCCATGCCATGCATTCCTTGGAAATAAGTCACATTTCGCATAGGCTTAATTTTTTTCTTCGTTTTGACAAATGGCAAAGTTTGCCGGAAGTGAAGGGAATTGCGCTTACGCGAGGGTCCCAGAGGTGCTCGAAAGCAAAACGTAACTCGAAATGCATTGTAAGACACAAGTTTCAAATGAACATTTTGCAAAAGCTGCTCTTTTAGAGATTTATTCGACGCATATAATTTTTTTTCCGTTTGTGTGTAGGTATTTGTTAAAGATACCGAAATTATTCTCGTGAAATATAAATACTTATAATGAGCGTCCCATTTTAAAGAATCCGTTTAAACATCTCAGAAACTGTATACTATATATAATTTATTATTTGGAACATTGTTCTTAAATATTAATCTACCTCGTATCACAAGTATTTTCGGCATGAAAACGTACTTCCTAGAGCTTTCTTTTCGTAACATACTCGTTTTTCTTTTATTTGATGTGGATTCTTTGAAATAAGACGGCCGTTGTATCTCTCATGAACTATAACTACTGTATGTTAAAAAATGTTAATGTTTGCTTAAATTTCATATCGATTAAATATTATAAACACATGCTGTGAATCTACACTGAATTTCTCTAGTCAATTTATCGATTACTTTTATAAACGAGTGTACTTTTTCTCATCATGTGTGCGTTGTTCTTTTAATTTTTTTTACAAAGCAAAACTTCTAAGATAACTAGCTTCCATGTTGCATTTTCAATCAAATGTATACTTCTGTAACTATTGCTCTTTAACCACTAGACAGTGTAGATTCAGTTGGCAGCTTGGCACGTGATTGCTAAAGATGAAGTCGAAGCACTTGCAAGAATATTTGGTTGATGCGATTTCACCGCTTTTTTGGGATTATCAAATATTGATGGTTGCGTGGATCTGGAAAAGTGAATTAAATTCGCCAAGTTGAAATTGAAGATGTGGAGACTTTTACAAGACTCAATCTTGATCGCAACTGGACTGAAGAAGGTTCTTGTTGATGCGATGCTAGGTTGAGATCGAATTTTATGCCGTCCATGGGATCGAATATGCCAACGTCGACTCAAAATGTTTCCAACGGGTTTTTTTTTTCAATTTCTTTTTTTCCCTGAAAAATGATATTTCCATCTTTCACCTTAATCCGAGGACTTTTTCTGCAAAAATTCTTGCTAACAGGATGAATCACGTCTCAATTACGAAAGTCAGTTTTTCACGAAAAATACGCCAAGGGCTTTCGGGGATCAACGAGCCTTCATAAAAAACTGCCGCATTATGTTTTTTTCACGCTATTTGGTTTTAATTAACTTAGCAAAGCATGCAACCATTAGCGGCGTTAATTAAAATCTACCTGCCATGTCATTAGTTTCAATAGTGTGACCGTTGTCATGCAGTGCTTTTTATGTTCGGATTTCAGAATCAAAACCTCCCGAAACACATTGCGGCTTTTTAATTAAATGAGTTAAATAGATGAGATGTTATTTTGCCACAAGTTGAAGTGCGTTCAGAATGAAACGTATAGGTAATTTTTTGGCTTTGTTTCGATTATGTTGGGTTTTATTTTAAGTATCTGAGTTTTAAAACATTCGAAAACAAATTTGTGCAATGATATTAAACTATATGCCGGCCCTTTTTGAACTTGAGGTTTGAAAAAATTGGACTTGGATGTATAAATTCGCGTCTGACATCCGTTGTTATTCCTTGGCAACATGTTTATGAGATCATTCCGAAAAGCTGTTTCATCGCTATTCGTTGCCACGTGTTTGCACCGTATTATGTATCTTCAGTAGTAACGCTTCTTCAAAAACGTACTGCAGCAGGAGCCTTGAAGAGAGATCAAATGTTCTTTTGTCGTTCTTCTCCCGGGAACTATCATTACTGAGATGAATTTAGGAGCAAAATCTGATAACGCGGTCATAAAATTAAAAGCAAACAGTTAAATTCACTTAAAATGAATTTATACTGTTCCTTTGGGATTTGGCGATTTTTGGTAAAGGGCCTGAAATGCGCGCAATTCCAACTAAGGTTACGACAAAGGCATGCAGGTTATTTGGGATGGACATTGTGTAAAAGATGATCATGAAGTGCAAGGTTGTTGTAGAAATAATGAAATTTTATTACTGCCACTAATAGAAAGATTTTGCCGGCCATGTTAACCTCCTCAGAAATGAATGATGAAGGAAGGATTAAATTAAGGAACATTCCTAGAAATAAACGAATTTCCTGCAAATGTTTGATTTTGCATGTCCGTTATCGTGTTTCGGAAGCCAGATTTTCGTGTTGCGCTGATTTCATCAAATAACTTCTCCTTAAAGTAGATTTAGCACCGACTTACAGTATATGCATGCACGTATGGGGATGGCAAAAAAAAACCAAAAAAAAACCGATATATCAACCCATATCACATGGGTTGATATATCGATATTTCTCCGAAGGTCGCCTGTAGCAAGTTTTTAGTGGTTAAACTGAAGTAGTTGTAGATGTTTTTATCATCTTAATCGACGATTGCCTTTAATAACTGCATGCATGGTCACTGTCACTCGCGCAGCATGCTGTTGGTGTTAATTCCCGGTTTTATTCCCCCTTATCAAACGACGCCTAAATGAGCGTTTTATGGGCTGGGCAATTTATTTTGGTGCAGTGTTGGCATTTGATTAAGGCTATGATTACCTATATGCGCTATTTGATATCGGGCTTGATTGTTTTATAATGCAGTTTGCTCGATACGGGCCTTTAATTGTCCCTCGGTTTGGCAGCCGTTCTTCTGGAAGTCGTCCCGTTATGTAGGAGGGTTTATGGCGTAGATGATGGGGGTCTTTTATGGCCAAATTTAGGCTCTATCACCCCTCACCTTCGTCGTGCTAGATAGGTGCTATAAGGCGTTTACAACTCGGGTTTAGTGCCCATGATTCCGAATTATTTGCCGAAATTATCCTCCGTCGAAACCTCCGGTTGCCAGCCTCGTAAATCTGATTGCCGCGTTCGCAGTGCGCCAATTGTTTATGGCAACTTTAATAATTTAGCAACTGTTTGCGATACCCCGAAGATGGCGAAAGATATTGCCCTCGTACCGACAACTGCTTACGGCAGATGGTGAGAGCACCGTACAATGCACGTGTCGGATCGGGCTAAATATTTCATGCCCTAGGTGCTGATGTTCTCTCTCTCCTATGTATATTTTATGGGCTCTTAAAAGTGAAATGATGCTCCGTTATTACGCTGCTTGGCTTTCAGGCCACTTAAAATTGAAAAAGTTCAGCTGCATGCGTCTAATATGCGCGCTGTTTTGAAACGAAAAGAGAAATTTTGACGGCACTCAAAATTGCCACGTTTGTAAGACACCTGCCATTGTGGAAGATGGGTCGAAAAATTAAATTTACTGCTGGTTGAACGTCGAGTATATCAGTTCAAAGTCGAATTGGAAATTACAATATTCGAAACATTTTCGAAGTGAAGATTAATATTAGGATTGGTGAATTGGTGATTACATCAAAACAAGTAATTAAGCACGCAATATGTTGCCTTTAAAATATAATGTACATGTACAAGTGGGAGTGTCCTGGTAAAAACTAGCGCTATCTACCACAGTCGTCTGCAAATCAGATTTTCAGTTCGGATCGCAGGTTGATTCAAACTAAGAATTGCAGCAAGCCCAAAGTGCAGGCAAGGGTTGCGACAAAACCAATGTCCATGCAAGAGATGCATGCTATTGATTGTTCAGACAAGACTAAAATCGCCTGAAATTTATTGGTTGGTTGAACTGAACTGAAGTGAATGTGTAGCATATCCTTTGTCACGGATCCTCCTATTGGAGATCCATTAAGATGGTGTAAATACCCTGTCGCGCTGTTGGTTATTAGTTGATTTGTAACGTTGACTTATTTCTGCACACGAGGCAAATCACCAACATCAGGGGATGTGATATCGACACCTACTTGAATAGTTTGACATGTTTATAAATATTTTATCAGTTGAACTTCATACACCTTTTTGTATTCTTCATTGGATGCTCGGCTAAAACCTGTTGATTGTTTTTTTATAGAAATTCTCTTACCAAACATACTGTAGGAAGAAAATCTTCAATTTATTTTCGTTAAATTAAACCTCTTTAACATAGAAGTATAAATGGCTAAATTCGACCACTCTACAATTTATTTTCCTTAAATTCGAACTCTCCACAATTTGATTTTTAGCATACTCTTTTAAAAGGGCTGCATGGTTGAAAGATTCGAATATAAAAGTGAAAATGGCTATTTCAATTATCGTTAATTCTGTTTGTTTAAGCATATACTGTAATGCGACATACCTAGTGCCACTTTGGAAATAGCTAATTGGAAAAATGTGTTAATGGTGTTTTGTTTGGAAAAGCTTGCATAATTGAAGCGTAGTGGTGTAGATGTGGCATTTTCGTGGCATCAGGTTTATTTGTCTATGACCGGCATGGGAATTTCCCTTATTCAC
Organism: Megaphyllum sjaelandicum; assembly: GCA_034698745.1. Lineage (NCBI taxonomy): Eukaryota > Metazoa > Arthropoda > Diplopoda > Julida > Julidae > Megaphyllum > Megaphyllum sjaelandicum. The sequence continues at coordinate 26,531 of JAQGBX010001033.1, forward strand.
ACTGTCAATGGCAGCCTGCTGCATTTTCCTTGCATAGATTTCATAACTGCTCTGGTTATCTGCCAAGCCATAATGTTTCCCGTGACAGTCGAATCATAATGGGCATTTTTGTTCGCCCATTTAATTACTTGTGGTAAATTTGCATACGCGTGGCGTGGTGTTAATTAGACTAGAGACTACATTAATTAGACTGAAGTCTACATACAGTAGACCAAACATCATAGTCTAATTAAGAATAATGTGAATTAGGAGATTTTAGCACTGGAATATTTCACCTTACATTCATTGTGGAAAGGAAACTGTGATTTCGTTCAATGTCGATCATCCCAATCGATCTCCGGGTGTTAATTGATCCATGAAACCGTACATCTATCAGGGGATCAGACCTGCTTCCGTTTTTAAGAACGGTTCAAACTGGAAGGTAATGCATGTATTACTATATTTGTAAACATCGCGAGATTGGCGAAGATTCACTTGAACATTCTACAATCAGTATCCCGGAAAGTTGTCATAATTATAATCACTAAATAACTCACATCAAGCAACTTAAAAATACCAGTACAGTACGTGTTGTTTTAAAGATTATGTGAATAGTATTGTAAAATAACCCAGTGATGAGAATTTCAGAATATTTAAAAAAATACGGGCTTCTAGATTTTCCACGAATTAATATCCTCCGGCATTCCCGATGACATAATTCTATACTAATACAAAGAGATGAATTTCTTGAACGAAAGTTTTAAATGAACGTTTCTTTCTGATATTTCGTAGATTAAAATTCCTTGACATTCCTGGGAACATAAGATACCAGAAACGCCAAGAGGAATTTCTAAAGACTAACATTTCTTAAACTATACTGTAGTTGACAAAAGCAAAACATTTCACAAATTGCCAGCATTTATTTCTAAATGTTCCGAAGAATAAATCCCTAAAAGCTTCAATAAACATATTTCCGAAATATCAACCACAGTATAGGCCCTACTTAATCAGATGGTGAAAATTCCTTTATCAAACCTACATTTCTAAATATCTTATAGAATAATGCCTCAGCATTCCCTTGAACGTACCCTGGCTATAACCGTTCATGCAATGTCTGAAATTAAACTAAAATTAAATTACGTCAAAATGCAGCATACCTTATACAGTATTTACAAACGCTGTCACGAACATGTTCCCTTCAGAAAGGTATACAGTGTACATGTACTGTATAGTAACGTCCATACATCCTTCTTCATTAAGAATGAGGATTTTCGCAGTTGACCTCGAACATATGGCTATTCGGCCTTTTCATCTTTTAGAGTTTGCTGCAATTTTTCCAATGTATTAGGTCAAACTTCTAATCCACAAAAAATACTTTCAAACCAGCAATCAAGCTAATGGAAGCTTATTCTGATACAGTTGATACCCCAACGTTTCGGAAACTACTTTTAACTCTTCTAATATGCAGAGTGCTTTTTGAGTTTTAAACCGGATGGATCGGTTGCTCGAACATGGATACTTAAGCGCGTAAGGCGTCGTGTGGGTGGCATAAAGTAATCGAATTTTGTTAAGAGTAAATTTCAAA
>JAQGBX010001034.1:0-28088 GCA_034698745.1 Megaphyllum sjaelandicum
CGCTCCTGGGTGGGTGTGCCACGAACGGCCAATCGCATGAAGCTCCAGCGAGCACGACCCTACGTACGATCGAAAAATCAAGATGGCGTCGTTTTCTTCTTTATATATATATAGATTGAATAAATAGTCATTCTAGCCACACTACAGTCTTCATACAGTACGGAAAATTCAGCGTTGCAATTTCATACTGTACAGGCATGAACTTAATTTGTACTACATGTACTTTAGCTTAATGTATTGTGCATGTACAGATTAATTGTCAATTGCATGTACCGTATTTAGAAAGGAACTGAAAAACTGTGACTATACGAAAATCTTCATTTCCAAACGTCATTACACTGTATAACACTTCGTTCTAGGCATCGCTAGTCGCGTATTTTTTGTTAGGGTGATATCATATACAGGTATGACATGTTATTTACATCGAATTTGCAAGTACTGAATAATGCAATGTATTATCCTTTTGATCTATTTAAAATATGTAATCAAAGCAATGAATCCAATGCGAATGACCGGTTCATCTTATTTCCAAACCTCAAAGGAATTGCAATTACTTTATCTGTATCTACATGTAGATGCCTATACGTACTCTAGATTCAGAGTCATTCCAATTTGAGGAATTTTAATTGCAAAATTCATTATAAATCCAGTGTTAATGAAATGTTCGAGGTTTACACCGAGTAAACGACAAAATTCACGCTCTACTTCCTATGAAACGCAGTTGTTTTTACATATTGTACACATGTAAACAAGATTATTTTTTTTCAGATTATTTCTTCAGATTTCCTGAAATCTCAACAGATGAGCAAAACTGTCATGCATGGTAAAACAAGAGTTGATTAATACCGTAAGTCACGTTTTTTAAAGTTAATGCAAACGAATATTGGCATACAGGGCTAAAGGCATCAGGAAGTTTCTCAAAATTTTCAATTTCCTACACTTGTCAAAAAACTGAGAACGAACAATGTTTTAACTAAAAAATACGAACTCGCATGTACGGTTATCAAAAAAGAAATTGTTTTGACAACTAAGGTAATGCTCAAAATGCATGGGAATGGTTCATGTGCGTATAAACCGCAGTGAAGGTTACCTTAAAAAGTACCTTACTAGTGACAGAAAGAACTACGTAAAATGATTTATTAAATGATATGAGAGCCGTGTTTCTTTTAAAGATAGGAAAAATGTACTGTTTTATAATATTAAATGGAGAACAATTAAGGTAACAATGCTCGCGACACAAGTAAATTGCTTATCGGTGAGAAACGTTTGACCACAAATGAAAATTAAATATTCCTGCGCTAAATGGCAGTGTGACACGAATACAACCAAAAACGCTTTTTTAAAAATGACAATCATAATCCTTAGCAAAAGGAAATTGCACGCCGCTTATTTATCCAATAAATTATTCTGAAGGTTATTCTTAAAAACCTGTATTTTTGAAGCAGACCTAAAACTAATTTTCTTAATCCGGAAATATAGCATACTAATTAACTTACATGTATACTGTATATTTATATATGAGTATTACACAAAAAATTTAAGGTATTAGTTTAAATATGATGAATGGTTTAACAAAAAATACGTGTCCGTCAAGTCATTTTAAATAAAAGTTTCAAAAGACCCTTGAAATTCAGTTTTCACGCAATTATTCTATACAACAATTAAAGCGCTATTTTGGATATTTTATTCACTTATCGATTTTATGGTTAATTTTTAATTAAAAGCCGGCATGAGTGAGTTGAGACATGACCTATTTTTTATATTTTCATGTATAAAAAATGAAACAGTTGTTAATATAGTTTTGATACTGGGGAAGTTTGCATCGATCAGCTGAATTAATCTTTTAAATTGAAAGATAAAACAAAATTAACAATGATTTAGCATCACTACACATCAATTAAGCTTTCATTTGGTATACACATTTAACAACTTGTCTAAAAACGACTATCTCGTGAAGCATTAAACGGAAATCGTAAAAACAAACACGAGAACAGCTAGAGTAGTTAAAGAAGTACATCGATGTGTACTCAGTTTAACATTTTGTAAAACTAGTTTATACATGTACGTTATAGGCAAAACTTCAGACGAAGTCTAACTATTTCTACGGTTATTGATTTTGGACATACAGTACATGTACGTTTGAAAAAGTCGCTTTCTAAAAACCAAAACATATAACCACAATTACTAGCTATTATGCTTATTTTGAAACATCTTCTTTACCAAGCTTAGATTATAGGCACAAAACTTGTAAATTTAGTTGGTACGCCATTTCAAAGTCATGATGACGGAAAAGAACGTTTCAAAATGACACAATTACAATGCATGGGTCTTGAGAATTACCAGCACTTTTAAATTTACAAAATGAACAGGTTTTTGACAAGTCATTTTTAAATCGTTTTAATTTAAAACTTCCTGATTCCAACGAATGCATTCCATTAAAAATGCATGCAATCTATGTTTTATTATGGTTCCACAAATTCTATAATACAGCGTTATGCCTCTATTTTTTTAGACTTAGTAACGTTGGGGAGTCTGGCTATAAACTGCCTTCCATATAGGCATGTTCCCATTTTCCAACCAATTTCGTTGTTTTCGTCCTTTTTTTGTTTTCATGAGACCGACATTGATTGATATTTTTCTAATGTAGCGGTTGCAAATGAGGGTGTGGGTGGTTAAATAAGGTTACTGTTAAAATATAACATGCAAATTCTTTTCAACTTACACATGGCCGCCTCCAACCACCGCATCAAACAATGCATATGCAGAGGGCGTTGACGCGAAACAAATTCATAGACAAATTCATGGAAATGCATGCACTAGTAATTAAGATGGGAAATGTTTGTTTTAAAATGCACGCATTATTATCTTTCATCTTCACGTTTGCGAGTGCACTTTATCATCATTTACATAAGCGTGCATTAAATGATTTGCACATTAAATTATTAATTGTTACCCTTATACGATTGGTCAACAGGAATGAAGTAACTGGTCATTTTTTATTTCCACCCATGTAAAAACAAGCTTTTCATTTCCCATCTCCTAGCTCGTAAACGACGTGCTTAGCTCAATAGAAATTGTTTTTCGGTTTCATGGTTTGAAGTTTCACATCACTGATTTCTCCGATACTACAACAGATGCGTAGGAAAATATATAAAGTGACAGAGTTAATTTCACGCGCAACAATAGATGTAGAAAAACAACTGTGAAACATGAACTATCATAAATGTTGAGGCCACCCGTGCATGCAGACAATGCGCATCTAGAAATCCATAGTAATAATTTTGGTCTTAAAAGAGCATCATATACCTACATAATCGGATCTTTAGATATACTCTCAGTTGTTATCTGCTACAATATGCTGGGATAATGCCAATAAAAAATGGTCGTTTAACTAATTATATATTAGACAACTACTGTATGAAGTATTTATTAAAAATATATCAATTAAGTACAAAACTTTCTTATTTTCTGTTAGCGTGCTTTTTACGTGCAATGAAGGCTGCCCAGGTATGTGTAATATATGCTCGACATAAACAAAGATATGCAAGTGCCTACGAATACAAACTAGTTTTAACAATAAAAGCACCAAATGCAGTCTTTGATGTCTCAAACGATAACAGACCTAAATACCTTTGCATGATGGTCAATTTCCGTATCGATTAACAGGCATAAGAATAAATGCAGGATTAATTGCTGCAATTCCCTTTGATGAAAGGAAGTGAAGTTTCCCATTATTAATATTTTTTTTCCAAACCGAACAATTAAACATATAAGGTGGTCCGGAAAATCCAGTCTTAATTGTTATTTTAACTGTGCGGGGTGCTCATCAAGTATCGAATAAATAGGGACAAGTAATTAAAAAAAAGAGATACACCCAATTCCTGGAAGTCTAAAACAAATTATCTACTAATATAAGAACATTTTTTTTTAAATATAAACTTTATCTGTTTTTTTTCCAGAAAGTGAAACACATTTTAATTGTCATTGATTTATAGTCAAACGAAAAGTTTAACGCTTTCTCAATTTCCGCAACAATGCATTAATAATCACATTTGAGTAAGATTTCAGTTGCAACCTGATATTTTATATTACATTATGTATATTAAATCACGAGCATCCTTTTGGTGAATTCGACCCATAGCGTCCTATTTCGTGCGAACTTAGCCGAGCTACTTGCACTGTCATTTTATCTTATTATTGTTTCGCGTTTCCCTTTTATGAATTTACTATTTGATAACGGTTTAATTATAATTGCATAAACGAGAACAATCGCATCCACTGTTTGCCAATTTATCAAAGATAATACTCCATAATCCTCCTGCCACAAAGTTTTTTTTGATTAATTATGGATTACATAATCCGCGTGCATAAAGTTCTGTTTGCTTTGATAGGAGTCATGTACGCGTACAATGCATACTCGTAAATCACAAAGCATCCATGGTGTTACTCGTTTATGAAAAACATAATAGAATCAGATTGGGGCAAAAACAGCTTTTTTATTCGATGCATGCGCTATATGCAATTCAATTTTGATTATGAACGTCAAGCGTGCAGAAACCGCAAAATGAAAGCAGAATTCTTTTCTTTGAATTTCCTTTCTAACGCATTCTTGGCATTGTAACGGTTGAAAAGGCGAGGCGGAGGTGTGCTTTATGCATTTTGTCATAGCCTTTTTACCCATTTCAATTAAATGAAATGTGTTTAAAGATTTCGGCGGAATGAAAATTTTTATCTATAGCATGCTGGCTACGCGTCTGAATGTTGCTCGCGGAGAAACTAATTATCATCAAGGCCTGTCCTTATTTATCCACAATTTCCATGTAGAAATGCAGTTCAGAACCACGCCATCTAGGCATGCTTTATACCATTTAAAACCTGGTTTTGAGGCGTGAGCGCCGCATCGAGCTGGAATAAAAGATAACACATGTCTCCGGAAGATAATGTCTTATACAAATTGAGTAGGCTGTAGTTTACATTATACGAGCTAAGTGATTCCCAGAACAGCCAAAATTAGACATACAAAATCTCGATCAATAGGCTGCAGGATATCAAAATACCTGATATAAAGAAATCTGTCTAAATTTTTTCGGAAGAAGACATATCTATGCACGAATAGGCATTGTTTTACTAAATGTAAATTACATTTAGTATTGTTAAATTAAAACAACATGTATAATTTTACAAAATGTAAAACAATACTGATGAAATTTATAGTAAGTACCAAACGGATTTTGTTATCACAAGAATACACTTTATCTTGCTAAATCCCATCTGAAATAATTTCACCGATTTAGACCATGCACGTACACTGAATTTCTTCAGCAACAGAACCATAATAATTTTAAATATTTTACTCCCATATAGGAGGAGAAATGTTTCGAAAATGAGTAGTGTGTGTACAAACTACAGTAGCATTGGCATAATAAATGGTCTGCATATAGTTTGGACATTACAAATTAGAAATGCAGTTTAATTGTTATATCGAAGAGACCGACATTCTATAGAATGCAAATTAAATTCGTCTAATCTAAAGCAATAAAAATCAAACTATTTCGACAGGTGATGCTTATGAACACAGCACATCACAAAGAACAGTTCTTTATGTACATGTATACTTGGATAATATATTACCTCATATGTTAAATGAGGTACATATTGCTACTGTATAAGCTGCAAACATATTGTAAACCTTTTCTCTCAATGTAATTTACACTTTAATGCATTTTAATTCGATGATGATTTCATACGCGGTACCTTAAACGGATTCTCCGAATACATCGATGCACAAAATAAGTTGTGCATTTCACCGAATTTAGTTCAAGTAAAGTACATGTATTACAAAACTTAGGAATAAAATAAATTATAAAAATACCAAAAATAAGCAATGTGTATTATTCCAAGATTAACTTTTACTATTTCGCCTTCATCTTCAATCGCTTGTTAATAAAGTGAAAGCGTCTGCACGCAAAAAACAATTTCAATGAGGCGTTCCTAAAAAGAGCTATAGGAATGTGGCTCATGGATCTGACAAATAATTACATCAATCTCACTGCATTTTTTATATTCATTGTTGTTTATCAAATTATCCCCCACAAAACTGAAGTATGTAGCTAAGGAAAGGAAAGATTTATGACTGAATCATGAAGACATGCAGAGATCTAAATTCCCGCATGCAGATTAAAATACAAACTATAGCATTTGGCAAGCAGTACCAAATTTTAAAACTAGAGCAAGTGCAATTAAGTGAAATCTCTTTTTGGGAGTCACGAATTTTTAGCAAAAAAACCATATTCAGCAACTTTTCCTCCCGAAATCATTACACGGCTGAAAGTTATCATTATTTAGGATTATACTAAAAATGCAAACCCCAACTGGAAACAAGTTATAGTTCAACACTAGCCCTGCATCCCGTTTTTATGATCTAAATAAATCCGTTGTTATCATCATACTCTTGAGTTTTCAACAATAAAAATAAGGAAACAGCAAGAGAAATTTTCCGAAAATAAAGTATATACACACAGATTTACAGTTGGAAGTTAACAACAAAAACATAAGCGTGATATTTTAAAATGATCCTCAACAACTTTTGACACATGACATTCTATTTTTAAAAACTAGGTGAATTTTCAGAAAAAAACTATATCGTTAATGAATAATCAAACATGTTGGAGCTTAGTGCAACCCTTCATTAACCCTTCATTAAGAGTAGACCTATACACAGTAGTAAAATGTAAATACTCATTATTCTCCGAATTTCCATTTTCAAATTAATTCCGCATCATTGCTATATAAAACACATTTTTTGCGAAAGGGCTATTCCGCAGAAGTTTGTATACAATTCAGAAAGTATAGTCAAGATTAAAAAATGGCAATTTTGACATCAATAATATTACAAACAGCTGTCATAAACCTACAACAGTGCTAACACGTACATGTATAGAATGTTGGATGTGTGCAAGGGTTTAGATTTGTGACTCACAAACGTTTGTACAATTTTTGTTATCAAAGTATGTATGCTAGAAATCGAACATCCACAGCAGGTTTTTTTCAAGGTTGCAGGTTGCTTTAACAGAAATCATCTGTTAAAAACGTCACCATTGTTGAAGCAAAATTATAATTATGACTTTTTGATGGAATCGTCATTCGGAGGGGCCCACCCAGTTTTTGGTTGCCATTTCTGAAGCCAGGGCTGCATAAAAGCAAAATAATTTACACTTATAAATAAGGGCCAATTTGCAATCTTTTAATGGGATTAGTTATCGATATGAATATACTACAAGCCAGTAAGAAGCGACGATTTAAGAATTGCTCAAACGTCTTCATCCTCAAACAGGTTTTCTCCAGAAAGGAAATTTTCAGAATCCTTAACTTTTCCAGTTTTTAAAATAAATATTTCCCGGACCTCTGAGAATGCCAAAATATGTCATACGGTATGTCAAAGTAAGAAAGACGACATCTATTGAATATTATTCTGCACACAGGTGGGTTGGAATGCCTGGTTTGATGGGGAAAGTTCGGATAGGGTTGAGGGGACAAATCCGAAGTTGTAGGGTGAAATTACCTCTATCCAAGGTTACGAATTACATTACGTAAACTGTGTTCAAATTCAGATTTGTCCTCTCAGCTCAATCCAAAATCCTATGGAACGAGGCATTTGAATCGCCCTGTACAAACAGGAGACAGAACAAAAGTTTCCATAAGGAAACAGTAAATTTAGAATACAGTTTTATTTTTTTTTAATTGCACTCTTGACTTTTGACTTTCTCAGTTTCTAATGACTCGAATTTCCTGATTTTCAGAATGAATCACTTTTCCTTTACTATTCCAGGTTTTCCAGGTCTGGGGTGGGGAGAAACCCTGTCAAACGAGGACAGCAACGTCTCGGTAGCCCACGGGTTCCCGTTAGATGCACGCAAGCACGCATCCACCATCGTCCTTGGCGTCCAGGCGTGGGTACCAGTCATTCCGCTTTTGCTGAGTGCTGGGTTGTGCCTATAACGGCTCTTGTTGGGCGGAGGTGCGAGCAGCTTCCACAGTCGGTGTGCCGCGCACGTGGTCCAGGTAGGTTCTCCTGCCCGCAGAAGCGTTGAACAGAAAAAACAGCTAGCCACGCGTTGCACCCTCCGACTCCCCCCCCCCTTTCCCCCTTCAAGAGAGTCGTGCACTTTTCGGTTCTTTTTCCGTTCGGAGCAGGTAGAAAAACGGGAGGAAACTAGACCACTGGCCGTAATTGGAACACTGGAGCGCACCGCCTGCTCTGGTTCTTCGTCTTAAGCGCCTGAGCTACACCCCGCACCTTCACATTCTACTCCGTCCGCAGTCGGTGCATGGACGGGCTGGTCCTGGCCATTTTGGATACCTCGGATTTGTGCAACCTTCGGTAAAAACCTAGCGACCAGTTTTTGGCTCTTCCACCACGCTGGTTCCTTTCGTTCATTTCGGCTGCAGAACCCCGGCCATCATGACGCCCGTCGTCGAAGCGCTGCTGATGGCGCTGCTGCTGTCCTCCGCGGTTCTCGGCCAAAGATCCGAGGCTTCCGATGCGGCCAGCCAAGCCCGCGCTCGGCGCCAAGAAGGAGTCTTCTTCGGGTTGGGCGGCCTGGATGCGCAATCCATGCCCTTTGACCTGGACGCCTTCTTCGAACACGCGGCCCCCACCCGCACCACCCGCTCTGGGCTGCCTGCAGCCGCTTCCACGCCACGGCCGCATCGCAAGCAGACCACTTCCGCTTCGCGCATCGCCACATCCAGATCCTCGGCGGGCTCCGAAGGCGGCCACTTTGACAGTTTCCCCGAGAGAAGAGAACCTCCCGTCACATCCTCCCGCTTCCTGTTGCCCACGAATGTGCCCCAGCGCAGTGCCAGACCCAGCTTCCAACAGGCCTCCCAAAACGTCCAGAGGGCGCCGGCCTTCGCTGCCAGTGACCAGGGATTCCGAGGACGGACCCACAGCGTTGAATCGGTAAGTGTCGTACAGCAATTAACATTCGATACCTGAGAGTTTTAGAACGATCTACATCTTATCTTGAATATGCAATGTTGCAATTCTGACCAGCTCTGAACACACATAGCCCGAAGGCAATTTGATGCGATTTAATAATTTCGTGCATGTAGTAAAGTTTGCATATTAGGAACAGGTGTGAGATTTTTCACTCGAGGTGCATGTCGATGCTGAAAAGTTTCCGTTGTGGAGCATTTCGGTTTAGGAATGCTCAACCTGCACCACTAAGCAATCTCATTATCTGCCGGATCAAACATTACTGACTAATAACATTTCAGTCACGCCTAAAAAAGCTAAGCCTGTACTTCTTTCGGTAAAATAAAGATTTTAACGAGAAAATCTGAACCTACTGGCTACGAGTTGTCCACGAATCAGATTCATTATCTTATTGGGGAAACAATTAAGAGAATAGATTTCTGAGAACCAGATACGTACATATATAAGAAGCAGCTTTGGCCTGCTTTCCAAAAATCTACAAAAACAAAATTGTCTGTGTGTGGTCACTAATACTAAGTTAATAGCAACACGTATATGCTTGCTGTCAAATAGACCCTGACATAAGTGGAAAAAAAATATTTGACCAACTCAGAATTATTTGTCACAGTTGGCCTCGTCGCGTCGGTTCAAGAAATGTTAACTTTTTCCTTTTATATTTGCTTTTTTTTAAGTACAGTAGATATATGACAATAATTCAAATCGAGCGTGAAAAAATGCGCGACAAAAGCGGACAAAACAGTTGTGCCTTGGTACAGCTTTTAAGATCCTCCTCACGACACACTGCTGTCAGTAGGTTTGACATGTTCCAGTAGGCCAGCAACTTCCTATACTTAAAACTCGTACCTGTTATTAGTCATTTAGAATGTGTTTGGCTACTGTCAAGATAACCTACTATTAAGCCATTAGGTGAACTTACGTTTAGGAAATATGTCGCGGTGTTGAATTGACTTCAACTTCGGGGTGGAGTAATTTGGAACCTTCTCGTGCCATCCATGGATAATTTGATAGGGAGAGAGTGGGTTAATGATTATAATCGAGTTTATGGACAAAATCCTTCATTAAATTGAAATGCGTGACCAAATTTAAATATCAATTTTGCAGACAAGGGAAATCCTTAAATTCACGCATGTGTAATAAATCGTCATTTTAGACTAAAAAGTGGTAATGTTGAACGTTTCTATGGTAGCAATTTCCTATAATGTGTTCGTGCGTGATATGCGTGGCACAAAATTCAATAAATTGGCATTAAAAAATCTTAGAATGCATTTGTTAAAAATAGTTTGATATATGCTTTTGTCATATGATACGTTATGATATCAAATTATAATTCTACTACAAGTTATATATTGTGCAACGGAGTTGCTATTAGTGTCCATAATTCCAGATTTTATACCAAAAAAAACCCATTTAGTGAAAAATTATGCACGCGTAGCACAATGTCGTATAAAGAACAGCAATGTAAACAGTGAAACCCAAGTATGAAGATGAAAAATGCAAGTTGGAAATAGTCGTAAATAAGCGCGTTTTAGGACACCACAGTAAAGAAACGGTAGCTTTCCTCTAAAGTATCTACGCAATTCGGATGTCGTCAATAAAACACGTTTTTTTAATGCATCTACATTGCCAAATTTTAAATTCTAATAGAATCGAGTATAGTATCGAGTTCCTTGATCCTTGACGGTCTGGAGACATCAGACACGTGCTGACTAATCTTTTGAAAGTAATAAAACGTTGGCATATCTACAAACAAAATTTGCATGCATGGTCTTAACTGGGCAAAAACTACCCATTAAAATGGGTCAACAGGAGTCCTTTGATCATGTTGAGCATAAAAATGTAAGCATTTGAATATTTTTTCTGCGGACAAGGTGTTTTACTACCATGTGGGATGCTCGAAAGGATGTAAAAAGGAAACGTTTTTCATGCATAAATGGACAAGGTCAAACATCTTGGTGGGTTTTTTTAATTTTCAGTCAATGATGATGTTGACTTTTATGGCAGGTATGAAATTGCGAGGAAAATCAACAATCTGATGAAACAATTTGATGATCTATGCAGTATATAAATACATGTATGTGCTTAACTCTTGAACGAGTATATGTAAGGCACCCAGATTATTTATAGGTCAAAGGAATCAATAACCAGATCACAATGCATCCTCTAATTAACCAAACAATGTATGCTCAATATACCCGTATAAACCAGCATTGTTTCCCCGAAGGCATACTTCACGAGTCATCATTTTATAATGCTATAAAACGTTTTAAGAAATAGCTAACAAATGTCTCGTTAACGTGGGCTTATCCCTCCAAACAAGTAAATATTGATTGCAAATAGCAAAGAGAATTAGAAAGACATCTTTTATATGTGCAGAAGGTTATTTGGGATGGGTTGTATAAGAGTAAGTGCACTTTGTAGGGCAGTGGGCTACATTTTATTAATGTATTATTGGGGAAAATTTGAAGATGAGTCGTAAAGACGTCAGGGAGCAACTGTCAGTGCCCTGAGGATTAACAATAAAATCAAGCTTGTTATATAAGAAGACACAAAACAGAACATCGTATATATATATAGTAACAAAATATTCTTATAAAAGCACGATCATCTATTTAAGGCAGAGTTTATCGTAATATCGCAGTACATTTGTATGTTTTATTTGAAAATGGAGCATGATCACTGCAAACAATAAAATAAAATTATAGGGATATTTACTCAATAATAACATTAATTTATAGAATTTTATACATGTAAACTCACGATTCTTTTGGTTATATTTATTAATACAAAAGTCACATAATAAAAATTGATTTTGAAGTTAAAATGACGTTATATGACGAATACTTGTACATGATATGATATATTGTGTATTAAGCACTCAAGTACAGTATAATGAACATCTCAATTTCATGTTAACCTTGATAAGTCAAGACTTCACTTAGGCACAACTATATGAGCTTAAAAAATATATGTACACTATATATATTCTTAGACTCTTCCCGCAATATTTAATACTCCACCAACACAAGTAACATGAATTACATGATCGCATTTGAATGTTTATATGGCCATTTTTGTGTGTACTCAGTTTAGTTGTAAAGGAACTACATGTATTATTAAATTTACATTTGTTTGAGGTTAAAGTTACTGACAAATAACAGTGTTAGGAAGTACTAGTTATTTATTTTGTATTTCCTGTATCTAATAACGAGTTTGCACAAATAAAAATGTCTCATTCAGGCGTTTGCCATGAATTTATTCAGGCCAACCCTTTTCGAGTCCCCGAAATTTGATTGAACAAAATTGATAAGGGTAAGGTTAATGAAGTTACATGTAGTCGTTATACAACTCGTTTACCATTTACCAAATCTGTATCACTGTCCATACGAGTGAACTGAGATCATTTCCATCAGTGCTCAACAGAAAGTGTATTTAAATTGCATGTTCCGTGTTGATTTAAATAGCCTATAGCATAACGAAATCCTTGCAGCTTTACTTCGGTCACATGCTCGCGTGGTTTTGGCTTCACACAAATGTACCCACCCATAATTCCACATTTTGGCTTTCCCAAACCCCGGGGCTTGAATACGTTTGTGAGCTGATTGCGAAGCGTGTGTCTCCAGTTGACCAGGGTGGCAAGTCATGGTCAAATTAAAAGCACGATAAATGGAAATTAAGACAGATTTCAACCTGCACGTTACTATAGGGTAAAATCGGAATTTGTCGTACCTGCAAATTCGAGCTATAAAAACTGCTATACATTTTCAGGACAGCCCATTTTCAGTTCAGTAACTGCAATGCCTACCCAGCAATATATTGCGGATACTGTAAATACATTGAATGTTTTCATTGCGAAAAATATTTGAAAAGTTTTAAATACGATTGAATTTAAGGTATTCCCAAGTAATTCGTACAAAGGTTCTGCCATTTACTGCTTTAAACCGCCGCTATGAAGGTTGCCAGACATTAGTTCAACGTAAACCGTGATGAAATCAGAAGATTAATCTGGTTCAATATTTTTTTCTACTCCTGATGAACTTGCTGCAAGGAGGGCGCAGCCAAATCTAGGCCATTTGATACGTTATTATTGCTTGGCGCCCCATCAGCGAGAACTCTGCTATCTAAACTCGCATCTTAAGCATATTACAAAAAAATTCGTTTATTGCAATAAACAACTATTTCAACTTTCATTGAAATATGTAAAGTAGATGTTGTAAGAAATAAGTGTTTTATGAAGGATAGTGGGCATGCATATTCTCAACGTTTCCAAAATTTTCCTTTTATCGTGAACCATGTTATATGGCACAGTTAACCGAAATAAAACGTTTTCAATAGTACCTTTGGACGGGATGCTTTACTGAAACATTGGCAGTAAAATACCACATCGTGAATGACAATTTGTTATTTGTCATTCCGGGTGAATGACACTCGCGGTCGTAAATAATTGAAAACACTGGACCGGTTTGGTGAATTAATATATAAAATGTAATTTCCGTAATTTAGAATCTATGCACAATCAAGACACATAGATAATACAAGATATTAAGGCATAATTCCGCAAACAGGAAGAATGAAAAGTATTTAAAAATGTTGGTGAAATGTAATATAAGAAATGTAACGATGTTGAGTCAACCAATAGGATTTTGCAGGTTAGTAGAACATTTATTTCGCAATCAAAAAATGGATAGTATAAATACATGATTTCCATTTCTATAATAAATAGAAAGCCCAAATAAAATTGTGTATAAATGGTAATAAACGATATATTACGCAACGTTACGTCTCATATATCCATGGTTCTCCAAACCATGCATGCTCATCGAAACAAAAAGAAATTCGGCTTAACTAATTTTTCCTCAAAAAATGAGTACAATGGATTTATTTATATCTGTTTAACAAAGTGTGCCGTGACGCCTCTTGGCCTATACCGTAATCATCAAATAATTTCATGGATTTAGAGAAATCGACTATTGCTTATTTATGACTTTATTATGATTTTGAAGATGGCAGAACTAGGTTTTATAAATGTAGAGATAAGTTGCTGCATGTGCAGTGTATGAAAAAATTCGCGTTTTATGGGTAAGAAAAGAAACCACGACAAGGCATGACTTGGAGATTACATAAACAATTGAATTATGCCTAATATAATACTCGCAAGGATACCAAATTACGAAGTCAAATAATAGGTTTTTACAAACGACCATTTTTTTGCGCAAGAATTATTTAGTGCGCGATAAAAGATTTCGTGAAAACGCATGCAATGGATGTAATCATAAGCGAAGTCGAAAGATTTTGGAAATGCAACGAAAATGAAGCGAATCGAGTTTGAAGAATCCATCAGAATCACTAGATACTCACGACAATATTCGCATGTTTGAAGATATTAGTTTACCTGTACAAGTTAGACAAAATCAAAGTATTTTACTAAACAATATCGTTTCTTTGTAATTTCAAATACACATAAATAATGCTATAGTATGCATGAAATCTGTATCGAATGCTTAACAATAAAACATAAAATTGTCTATCCATATTAAGTTTAAGCGTATTATTGGTATTTTTTTTTTGATCATACTTAATCTTTCAAAAACCATGACTTGCTCTTAAACGCGATTATATTTATGAGCAAGGATTTAGGTATTTAAATGTTAAGATTAATCAGACTGTCGTATGAATTCAATTCAATATGGTAAATTTAGTCCGTATAATAAATTATTATGCAATGTTATCGTTTAATTTCATGCTCGAATTTAGTTGTGAACGCCACTTTACTTGGTTCTCACGTCGCTTATTCAAAATCAATTTTAAAAAGGTACGTTCTCAGCCTAAGAAATTCATAATATATTGCATAATATGAGCGATTATACTATAAATAATAATAAAAAACAGCTAGAAAGTCGTAAACAATCAATTATGAACTTTACATAGAATAGATGAAGAGTATTATAATATTTATCCCCTCATTTCGTTTTTTCGGATAACATTTTTACGAATAATGCACTGCAAGCTTGCAAATTATTATAATTTTCATAGTAAGTTTAAATGCAAAATCTTTTCGTGAGAATTTAAAGTTCATTTTCTGAACAACTTTTAAATTAACTTTTGTCCTAAAATGCCGCCTCCTATAACGTTCTATAACGCCAGTACATTTTCAAAATGTATTTTTGTCATTGCATTCTCGCTAATGCATTTCAAAATCTATTCTCATCATTAATGCATTTTCGTAAAACATAAAGCATAAATCATATTTTCAAATGTATTTTAAAATGCACCTCCTTTCAATGTAGGTTGTCTTGAAGCTGTTTGAACGAAATGCGTTATATCCCATGTGTAATGATTAGCTACGTGCATAAAAAAATTATATTTAATTTCCTTAAACGAAGCGTTCTATTTAAGATTACTTTGTACTAAGCAGTATATACAATATTACAACTTGGAAGGGTCAATATGCTCTCTTGTGTAAACGCGCTTGGAATAAGTGCAGTATAATTTCACTAAATCATGTGGCTATCTGGTAACAAAAACATCACACACAGTTCCCATTTGAAAGTTCAAGAATCTGGAAACAAAGGAAATTAAATTTAATGACTAAGCTATACTGTGTATATTATGTGAGATATTATACGCTTGGTTTTCAGCAACACGGTAATGATAGAAAGTTACTTTTCATTGTTTTAAACCGCTTGAAAATCATCCATATAACACGTTGTCTGTGTCAGGGGTTAAAATTATTTCGAAAACTTGGACTCTGGCAGCCAGTTTCTTAGAAATGAAACAAAACTTTCTTTTTGCTTTCAATGTCAACACAAGTTTTTCTGGCATATTTGTCCCCATATTCTCATTTTTTTGTTCGACATTTTAAAAAAGTAATAATTTTTTCAATCCAGCTTTCATTTTTGCAACGTGTCCCTTCAGCACGTTTCATTGTTTTCCAATATAGGACTTCATGCTGAAAAGCCATGCAAAACTGGGCCAAAGTCATTAATAAAACCGTTATTCGCTCCAAAGCTGTAATATACATCACACAAATACTCCCAACATACATAATTCGAGGCCGTCGCCATGTTCATGGGGCGATTTTCTTTAAAAAAATCCGTTGCTGGTACCTACATACACTTTCGAGGATTATAGTAGCAGGCGGCAATGCACTTTCTAATCAGAACCAATTTATTGTTTCCTTGGGGATTTTGTGAGAACTTGTCTGACAAGATTAAATTACAAAAATTAACGAACCACACCTTACCTATTCTTATTTAATTTTTTTAATTACAACTACATCACCATTTATCGAGAATAAAAAGAAAAAAACTGGTACAATACAGGTTAGAAAACTAAATAATAGGTATAGACTCATAACTGACTATACAGTCGAACTCGGATAACTGAAACTGGCATGAGAAAAACTTGGTACAGTAATTGAAATAAATATTCAAGCCCTGAACTATTGCCGTATGTTTTCTGTGTTAAGTGAAACCGGATAAGTGAAAACAAAAAACAACGAACAGGTGAACATTTATAGCAAGTCTGATGAGTGAAAACAAAAAAACAACGAATATAGCACTTCCATATAGCAAGTCTGAGGTCATATCTTTCAATATATACTATGGATTCGTGTTACCAGACGTTTGTCAGACGAGAATCCCACTTCCATATTTGAAAATGAATGCGATGTGAATGTTTCTCGGAAAAATACACCGTTTGCTTGTCAGCATGAATTACAATGGATGTCTCTCAACTTGAGGTTAATTCTACCGAACTTTCCCAAAAGACTTCTGACCTGAGACTTACCTATTTTCAGTTCACATTTTGTGCAAAATAAATATCGGCACATTGTGTCTTTGACCAACACTAAAACGAGTTTTATTTAAAGCAAGCACAAATGGAAAGATGTGCTGTTGTTTTTTTTAATATGCTGTATCTCGGGAGCTACATTATTTTTCTGTTTATTTAAGATACACGTACATCAATGTAGATGTCACGAAATTAGAAATGCTGGTCTAATCCTGTCGCCCAACAAGTTTTCAAAGGCATTTGCGTACAGTCAAATTCAAAATTGGCAATCACTTGCAATCTTCTTAATCAGCAGCAAAACGTTTTACGACTACTTGTTTAGTGAAAAAAGATTTGACACCAATAAACATTTCAATTAAACGTTTCCCAATAGCACTGCTTTATAGAGAAATATGATTTCATGCAGATTATCCACTCTCGATTGCCTACGAATAAATAGAAGTAATAAATAATTGAAGGCGACGGGGAGCTCGGAGGCGGAAAAATACCAATAGTGCGAGCATATAGACGAATGTCACCTAATTTTCTCAAATTCAGGTCGCCTGAAACAATTACCAATTAAAGATTGAATCAAATTGACTGGGAGATTGTTTGCCCAAAACAACCAATACTAGAAATCAAGGAAAATTACTTTTATTTTAACAAATTCAAGCAAGGACGTTGTCATTAAGATTGTACTAGAAAAAGAGAAAAAAATTATCTACCCAGGCGAGTTCATTCAATTTTATACGAAATTGTGTGCTTTTTACACAAAGACGAGAGGTAACGGACATCTGCTTTGAAATATGAATTTTAAAACACGGCGTGGTCAACGACATTTTTGGCTCTAACGAGTGGATATAATTTCTTCCTTGTTATTTAGACCACGCCTTCAGGTGGATAAGTTTATTTTGAGCATCTCAAGATAAGGTTTTCAGTTAACCCACTGCCCAAAGGGTTTTTCTCGTATCCAGTTTTCGTTTACTCTCATACTCAATTGAATATCATTAAATTAATTAAAACGTAATGTTGGCAGGTCATTGACGATTTGAAAATTGAATTAATTTTAATAACTACACATGCTGCGTGGTATTAATATTAATATGACATGGATTTGATTTCTTTATAATTTTAAATCTATAATGACGACATAAATCTGTATACACTGTATTCGCTCCATGCTACCTCAACAGCTATAAGGTGGAACAATTACTGATATACATTGTACATGTAGGGCCTACAAGTACACTGTTTACTGGACATAAGTGTAGTCAAGACAATAATACAAAATTTTCCCATTTATCCTCGAATTAATAATTCACAATTATTGTAGTGTCGATAGATTAATTACTTGATAACGGTATTAACTCGATTTGGTATTAACAGAGTAAAATCAGAACAACACTTGAAATTTATGCTCGTAATTACCAATCGTAAAAAAATTTCAACAAATATTTTTTTGAAAGTCACTTTACTCAATTCTGATATTCTGATAAAATATGTAGGATCGGATATACCCAAAACTGATTTCATCTATAGGCTTTGTTGTTGTGATATGTAACCCGTTGTTACGTACATGTACATACTGTTGGTCAATCGCACCAAGCTTTGTTAATTTAATCGGCGAGAAAAATGAGCAATTTCATATTTACATTCACTCATCGACAATAAATTAAAATACCTTCAATGGTATCACGTGGGAATCCTGCTCACTATTTAATAAACCTTTTTTCCTATATAACTGGACTAGTTGAAATGTTGGTTGAAATAAATTTCCAAAACTATTTTAGACGACTGTTATAATTTTCGCTTTCGTTATGGAAAAGTGATTTTATAAGGTCTATTACACAGGTATTTCTCAAACGCGTTTTTGGTCATGTTTTTTCAAACTTTAGTCGTGTGCTCATTAAAAGCCGAAGGTATGGATTTTGGTTTCTCCAAAAAATAAAACGGTATTCGACTACAGAATTCTTGAAAGCGTTATTACGTGGCCAACTTTTTTAAATTTTTTTCCCTAAATAAATGCGTGTGCCAAATTTGGAAGATAAGGATACGTCCCACCCCATTACGTTGCATTTTGGTAATTCAACGCTTGCAATCGTTCATTAACTTAAGCAGATTTACAGCAAACGTGAATTTTAAGACAGCAAATTGTTCTTTTTTATCGTTTACCATTTAGCGGATGTCATTAACAAACTCAAATATGGCTGCACGTCTATAATTAAATCCCTTTATAATTTGAGTATTGCTAGGCATCATTACGGAAATTCTCAAAACTGTTTATTTTATACGAACTCATTAAGCGCTGGATCGTTAAGTTGACGAGGTAATTTTATTCGGAGAATGTATAAGTATTTGCAATAATACAAAAAATATTCGATTATTTTCTACTTAGCAATTAATGCTAAAACAAACTTTACAAATGTTACATGTACTGAATTGTTTCTCGCATATACACTTGGGCATAATTTACACCCTTGTTACGGAATTATTCCGGCAAATGATCTTTCCAGTAAATGAGGATTCATGAATCACGGCATAACTCTAGGCTTATCATTGTTTGCGGTTTGACCTAAATAATCGATTGTTCTTCGAATAAGAAACTAGAGTGTAAAACTAAACTGCAAAGTCTCAAGTTTAATTAACCATACTGTTTATTCCAACTAGATGGTGTTCGTTTTCAAAGCTTTATAATGATCTTTAGAAGTTATGTAATGATTTTTTCAAAGATATGTAATGATACATTCGTGATAAATGACCTGAGAAGCCTAAATAAATGTTGTATTTTAATATATTTAAAGCCCAGTGAAACTAAAAATAAGAATTAAACATAATAGGACGTGTGCCACTCGATTGCGACAGGTTTTACAGCTTTCCGCTTTACAGTCAAGGAGGCATGTGTGCAAAATCCATTTACTAAATAGTTTAAACAAAATTCCTCCACGGCATTAGAGCTGCTATTCAAACCAATTTAGTGCAATACTTTTTCACACGCGATTTTACAACTGCCAAAGTGGGAGCAGCCAAACTTTTCCGAGGTTACCTACAATTATATTTGATATTTTCTGTGATGTTCTGATCATTTTTACAATAGATCGACCTACTGTACATAATATTCAATTCAGGCTCTTTTTACAAAATATTAAATCGCTAAATAGCATTTTTACCGAAAACTTGCTTATAAGCCACATAACCTTAAACATTCTAGGTTAAAACTCCTCCACAATTATATTTCCAGAGGTTTTACCTAAATTGTATATACTTGTGAAACCTACGCGCTTATTTCATAATTTCGATGAAAACTACTAGCGAACCTTGAACATTCTCGGTTTGCTTATGAGAATCGCCCAAATGCTTAATTTTAAAAAGAATCGGAAATGACGTAACACAAGTTAATGTATATTATTATTCGAATAACTAAAAACTCTTAAAGGCAAATTAACCTTTCAAAATATTTCATAACATCACCTAAACCTGCGTAATTTATTATTATATCATATTAAGGGTTTCATTACGGTATTTAATGAAATCACGCCCCTATAGCCCTAAAGACATACATGTTTTATACTGTACATGTAATTTTGGGTGCCCATCTTGTAGGAAAATACATGTAGGTCAGGAAGGAGAAGAAATCCTCTTCGTACAGTCCAATAATAAAAAGTTCTTGGAAGCAGATTTTAAAGAACAAGTTCAACTTTCAATAAAAAAACAGACATCGGTGTATTTTCATCAAATGACAAACTTTAAGGAAAAAATTCAAAAGTAATAGAATTTTTTGTCTATATTCAGGGACTATTTTAAAGCTTTACTAGAGTAAAACGTTTAGGCCGTAATATTATCTCTCAACATATCAACTATGAGGAGAAATTAATGATTTTCTAAAACTAAAAAAAAAAACTAGAAATATACAGACAAAAGGCAAATGTCCTTCAGTTGAAACGAAACAATTAAATTAAAGCGAACCCAACCCTGAATGTTGACACGCATGTCTGATAACGTTCTTCAGAACTTGTCCTTTAGTCTCTTGGGAAATGTTTAATTTTTATGTTTTCTATAAAACTAAACCGAGAATAAGGTGTAAAATGTTATTATTTTTCGAAACTTTCTTCTAAATAACCAAGGCCTTCATGACATTTCCAGTCGTGAAATCTGGTATGATGATTGAGTTAGCATTATTTTACATTTTATAATAAAAAAGTTTAGATTAATTGAAAGTTTTTGCGATGGAGATCTACTGTAGGATTATTGTTTGATTATCAAGTTATATCAATATCCATGCAAGTTGTTCTCAAGAAGTGTAGACATTACTGTGTATACGAGCGAAGATAAAACGTCCTTGCTTTAATCACCCTTGTTCAAAAATACTCGCTAATCTTCTTTTATAAGTGGTGGCTAAAATACTGGGTCCACCCCAGGCTATGGGTCAGATATTCTTGTCCACACCTGAGAGGTGGTCTCAGGTTTAGTGATGGTCAAGTAGACAATTATGATTTTGCCTCACAAATTGGTTCATTATTCAGGTTACAAGTTTCATATGCACGTACTGTATATGGTGCATTGAATATACAGTATACAGTATGTAATTTTAAGTGAATCATAGATAAGACTGTCTAATTAACCACATCGATTAAGATGTCAAATAACACCTGAACCGACGCTAATGTGCAAGCACGACACTACTGTATTAAGAAAATTAAAGTTGACATCTTGTGAAATTAAATATAAATCACAAATTCTCAACCCAGCTGTAGAAATTAAAATTGCAAAGATACATATCTACAACATGTTAGTAGGCTACACTCTATTCTAATTTTATTTTCATGTATTTATACAGTTAAGCAGATGCTTTAAAACTACGATTTTAGTTTTCACCTTTCATTGTTTGGACATTTCTGTAAATTCTGTTTACTTCCTAACCTCAGTTTAAGAATGGATGAGTGTGGTCTCCATTAAGCGTTGCTTACATGAGTTGCCTCGCATTCATGTACATATACTGTACATGTATGGAGCGCAGTTTTTTTTGCAATATCTTTAATGTCTGCGTCTGTAGGTTCTCAAGTCTTACAATCTGCATAAAAGTGATACAGTAGACCTACAATAATGACCTTTTCCCCAGTATAGGCGCACCTACAGTATCCTTGACACGCCCATTGAGACTTCAAGATAGGGTTGTTCGCCCTATATGTAGCGAGTCTAATTCTTTGAATAACAATGTAATAATGACAAAGCATTTAAAACCCCTGCAACAATGTACAAAGCAATACTTTCTTGAAATTTAGATCACTGGATCTAAATATGAGTTAATTCCATCATGCGCATGGATCTGTATGAAAACTGGATTTTGGCAATCACATGTCAAGCAGCTGTGATGCAGTATAACCTTAATTAAAATTGCTCTTGCCAAACATCATCAAGAGATAAATCTCAAGCTCAGCCAGCTTTCGTTGACTTGCGCTTAGCACGCAGGGTTATAGCTTCGGGGGAAATCCTTAAAATCTGCAGAGCCAATAATACAATATTGAAATCACCTTGGAAAAGATATACGTTATAGTCAACCTTTCAATATTAATGATCGATATTGAAGGTTGCGTTGACCATGAGGTGGACAAAACCCTCTCGCCCCGCAAGCAGTGCAAGGTCATCAAGACCTATCCCCAAAGACCTAGCTGTATACACGGTAGATTCGTGTTGCCATACCATTATCATGGAGGCTGTCTGATTAGAACATTGAAAAAATGATACACGCATTGGTAAAACTAACTCACAATGTCAATTGCTGCGATAGAATGATCGCTAAGCAATTACATTTTTTTTATGTATCATGCATTTACATTCTAAGCAAAAAAATTGGGAGTTGTGAAAGTTGCACTGAACGAGGTCGTCACGATGGAACTCACTATGTGGTCATGTTGAAAACGTTTTAACACCAATAGTTGTCACATTTTTTAAAAGAAACTATGAAACTTTAGCTCCTGCACTAATTTCAGCTTTTTTTCTTTTTTTTTCTTTTTAAAACTAGTCGTTCTCCACCCTACAAAAAGCTTGAGAAAAATGCATGACGGCAGCTCACACGTCTCAGCGTATTGCCAATTACATGGACAATAAACGTTCCGACGTAATGCTTGCTGAATGGACAACAAAACGTCCCAAGGCAGTCCATAATATAAATGGACAACATTAAATATTATGAAATAACGCTAATTTAATGGGCATTAATCAAATTAGACGAATTATATTCAATTGCTACGCAAATACATACATGTAATGATATGTGCTATCCATATGCAGTACTAATATACCGCAATCCTATATTATAGACAATACTTCAGACAAAATCATGATGTTTTGCACAAAAGTAAATGTCATTTTCTTATACGTTTTCAGTTGTTTGAAACATCTCGACTTTGTCTACAAACAATACCCTGAATTCAAAATACAACATTTGAGAATGTATGATTTTCCAAAAGACTGTCTGAAAACGTCCATTACTAATATTTATCCAGATAATCAAGAAATCTTCATGGATATCCTATTAAGTACAGTATATTCTGTACATGCATGCCTGTTATACATGTAATAAATAAACAGTATAATTAAGATATTCATAAAACAGACACTTTTGACCCTAAGGAAGAGGCCCTTGCAAGAGATGTTGCGATGATAATGTCAAACACTTGTATTATGACGTTCACAAGGCGGACTAAAAACTTGCATTCTCCACCTTGTATGCGCTAGCGTGATTCAGCATATACAATGAGTTTCTGTGATTATCGGGTGTTAAAAGATCTGGTCAAATAAAATTTAAATTATATACAGACATTACACGATTCCCTTCATTGTTTTCTCATTACCTTATTTCTCAGCATTAAAAAATACCCATCAACTAAATCATAATCCCAAAAGTTCAAAGCAATTTTCAACAAAAAAAAATTCCTCGAATTTCCTATACTGAACAATAATGTACTTCCATAAAATTTGCGAGATTTTCCGTGACTTGTTGGCGAGTGGTGACAATTATGAAATCCGCTTAAACTTTTATGACCCATATTTTGATCTATCGTAATAGCTAGCCAGTATTTACATGTAAGCGTGTGGAAAACGCACTTATTATTCTTACGAAGTTCACTTCTTCACTTATAATGATCAAAATCATCTGACTTTTGACACATGGCATAAGATAAGGAAATAACACAATAGGTTTCAAATGGTGCCGG
Organism: Megaphyllum sjaelandicum; assembly: GCA_034698745.1. Lineage (NCBI taxonomy): Eukaryota > Metazoa > Arthropoda > Diplopoda > Julida > Julidae > Megaphyllum > Megaphyllum sjaelandicum. Next base: position 23,980 of record JAQGBX010001034.1, read on the forward strand.
GGTTGAAGGGGGTTACTGAATTTCAAATTCATTCAGCAGTTTAAAAAATGGGTTATTTTCTATTTAGTTTTTTTTTAATGAAACAATATAAGTTTAAAATAAGGTACATACTGTATATGTCATATCCCACGAATGTTCTTCTTCCATCGTAAGCACATTATAATAAAAAGCAGCTTTTCAGTCGTGACAAAAAATGGGTTTTATAACCAAAAAATATGATTATTAAATACATTTAAAAACGCAAACTTCGCATGTTTAGAAGACCAGACTGAATTTGTTTGCCAAACCGCAAAGTTACATTTTTTTCTCTAAATTTACTAGAGCGTTATCCAGACAAGGATGTAAGAAACTATTTTGTATTTTGAATGCAAGTATTCTCGCTTCCTTCAACAGAGATATCTCGAGAAATTACAATATTCTAAGCAAAAAATTCACCATATTTATAAGTGTGCATAAATGTTATAACCTTCATGTCGCATAATTGCATGGAGATAAAAATTTTAATGTTCGGCTAATCAGGTTACGACAGTGAAATTACGGTAGTACTTTTAATATGCTTGCCCTATAATGAGACTCGTACTTATTAAATGGACTAACAGACGGTAATTTACACGCCCAATTACACAAAAAATAAAAATCGGATCAATAATTCAGGTCTTCTTTTTAAATATCTGGGTAATTTGATGCTGCAAAAATACTATGCCACAACGAATTAAATTACAGGAAACCGGAGGGTATCCGAATGTGGCCCTTAATGAAGCAGAAATCATGCTTTGGACACCGGGAATAAGAATGCACCCATTTGAATCACTCAACACGGTGAATAAATTTAGGTAGGTATGTTGATTGTAAATGTATTAAATTAAATGATGTCACGCAGTGTTGTCACCATGGGCTTCATTACTTCGAGGTATTTTCCTGTACTACTCCCATTATGCTGCAGAGTTCTAGATTATCAAAAACGTGTGGTGGGCATCCCATTTTAATAACGTTTTATTGCAGTAGTTCAACTAATCTACTTTATTAGTGCCGAACTAGTTTAATCCTCTTGGGGGTCCAGAGCGTGCTGAGCAATACTGATTAACTTAGAAACCCATAAAGTGTTGAGGAGGGATGAAGCGATTAAGATTGTTTTTTTTTCAGGATTTTTTTAAATTAAATTTTACCGATTGATAAGAACAGAAATAATGTAAATTAATACTGCATATTTTGCGAAACACATTGTGATGACAATTATTTTCACCGTAGAAAGGGGATAGCTGATATATGAGCTGATATCCGCAATTCGACAGTTTGACACTGTTGGACGGTGTACGCCTGATGCAACCGTCGATGTAAAATCAAACCTAAGTAATATGTGGATCAACCCATGCAGAAATTCGTTTTTGAGAATTTTTCCTTAGGTGGTTTAATTGAGCTAAATGGTTGAACATCCGATAGCATTTCACATAATTCGGACGGTCCGCTATGTGACACAAGATTTTTTTTTAAAGTGTTCCAGGTTTTTTTTTAAATGCGATTACACAACTAATCCGACTGAAAAAGTGGATGAAAGCAGGACAAACCAAGTTTGCGTGTATGCACACGCGATGATCTTCACATCTTCTGAAATTTATATGTAAAATAAGCCACTCAGAAGGCGAAGACTCCCACGGCAAGACCCGAAGGTCTAGCAGAACGGTCATCAATGGTCAAGAAACGCTGTTCCAAAGAACAGTTTTGCGACCAGCTTCACGCTCAGGAATCTGCGCTTCCAATCATCATCGTGGTTGGAAATGGTGCTATTTTGGTAGCGAACCACACTCACAATCAACTATAGAATAGATCCTGTGAAGTATAGTTATTGTTTGAATTGAGTTTCCTATTCCAGGTCTATATGCGCAGGGAGTAGCACAAGTCTACAGAAAACCAAAATGAAAGATGTCAATTTAAAAACCCTTGGTGAAAGGAAAATACAATTTAGATGTACTGCTGTCTTTCCTGCTACACTTGATCAATTACGGCGCTATCGCAATTGTCTTCGTAATTTATTAAATATCCGTAAAACTGTGATTTCCTATTAACCAATTTAAATCACCAAGAAATTTGACGTCAACGTGTCACGTGTGCAGAGGTGAAGGGTGACTACGCAGTATATAGATATACTGTGGTGACAACGGCAAAGCGATAATCGTATATCGTATCAGTTCGTGTAGCACCGCCCAAATAATTCTATAACTATCACTATCGATAGATTGATTGCTATATTCTGAGTCAATGGGCTTTATTGTGAAGTTTTTGTGCTATTCGGCAGGGGTCGGCAACCTGCGGCTCGCGAGCCACATGCGGCACCCCTCCCCCCATGTCCCGTCGAATTTTGAAAACAGCTTGTTGATTTTATAAGCAACTAGCTGTAATACCCGGCTTTGCCCGGGAAACGGAGAAGAAGTGCCTAAAGGTAACCTTTGCAAAAGAAGTGTAGTTCGTGAGAAATGAAATGCTGCGCAACGAAAACGGCTGTAGAATTTCGATTGGTACGCGGGCCTAGGAAGGAAGCAAACACTCAATCAACCCCTGCCTCAATCAAACGCGAATTTCGATTGGTACGTGGGCCTAGGAAGGAAGCAAACACTCAATCAGCCCCGACCTCAATCAAACGCGAAAAGTACTGGCGAGCTGCCAAAAAAATAGCGTCGTTTTCTATTTTATATATATAGATTTTTAACACGCGTTCTGTATCAATTTTTAAATTGAAAATAATGTATTATCATTAGTGAACCACAGACCTACAGAATATTACAGGGTTCCCCCAGAAATTTCATTTTTAACTTATCTGACCTTTCCAGGTTTTTAAAAAAAAGTTCCCTGACCAGTAACAACGTGAAAAATTGACATATTTTCCAAAATTGATACTTGCAAATATTTTTTTAAATTTATCAATGACAATTTTGAAAATTAACATATACATTTTTGTATTCGGAAAATGTTGAAAATTTGTTCTCGGCAAAAGTGGGAAAGTTTGCAATTTTATCCTCGGAAAACCTAGAGAATTTTTAAAATTTGTACACGGAAAACGTGGAAAATTTTGCAAATTTGTACTCAAAAAACGTGAAAAGTTTTGAAAATTTGTACTCAAAAAACGTGGAAAGTTTTGAAAATTTGTACTCAGAAAACGTGGAAAGTTTTGAAAATCTGTACTCCGAAAATGTGGAAATTTTTTGCAAATTTCTTCTTGGAAAATGGGACCTGAGCTAACCTTGTAGAAGTATTAAATTTGCATCGCCCTGACTGCGTAGAATTTTACTGACTTTTTCAAAATAAACCATTCTTCACAAGTTGACATCCGAACGTCCGCTTTCCTTGAACCCCCCCTCCCCGCCTGTGTCCCATTTTCACATACCCTACCCCCTTTGCCGGACGTCCTTTATGGATGGCCCCTTAGTGCCTCTTAAAAAAACTGGGAAATTTTGTAAATTGTAACTTTTGGCTCTTCGGTCTCAAAAGGTTGAGACCCCTGTTCCTGTTCTATGGGTATCTGAATGATACTGAATGATATCGCGTTTTTCCAAATACACTCGTGTGGCACGCTTCTCTATCGATCACGCAGTTTGAACATCACAGGTACCGACACGGAGTGGCATAACGGTCTTCCGTTTACTGTGAAATGTAAAGTGTAGGATGATTCAAGGATCGAAAAGGGAATCATGTCAAATTTGCGAACGACATTGGCAAAATCTCGATTGACAAACAATTACAAGTTAATTACTTCAAGATTAGAAAGTATCCGTTTTGACAATTAGATAAATTTATAATAAGGGTACTCAAAGAGAGGCGTTGAGTTGTGCTCGATTTGTGCACAATTCAGCGAATACGGCAAATATGCGAAAGTTATTTTGAAGAGCCAAGCCACGTGACCAAATCCTGAATATTCATTGGTACAACGAATATTCAGGATTTGGTCACGTGTTTTGGCTCTTCAAAATAACTTTCGCATATTTGTCCTATTCGCTGAATTGTATATACTAAATCGAGCACAATTCAACGCCTCTCTCGAGTAGGGGAGACCGGGGTTAGATGCATCAGTTTTCAAACTTTATTTTTTTCCTGGGTAACTTATGCGATTTTTTCAG
>JAQGBX010001035.1:0-28071 GCA_034698745.1 Megaphyllum sjaelandicum
TAGCGCCTGAGGTGGTAATGATATTTGAGAGGCCCAGGCATATGCCCCACCCTGACTTTATCAATGATAAGTTTAAAAAAAATACATCTACGATATATTTAAAAAAAAAACTTTTCAGGCGTAAAAAATTATATCGGAGCGTGGGTACATTTTGTAAACTCGTACAGTATATCATTTTTATTACGTATTATTATTACTATATTATATAATTTTTTATTTAACATTATCATAAATTTATTATTTATTCTTATCATACATTTATTATTTATCGTACATTTATTATTATTAATTATTATCACATATTTTTCATTATTAATTGTTATCATACGTATACTGTATACATGTATTTATTATTATGATATATTTTTTGTATTATTTTATTCTTTTTATACAGCGTGTTAAATAAAATGCGCGTATACACAATTTTATATAAAATTACGAAAATAATATAGAAGGAGTACGGACAAATATATCCGCACCTACTGTACATGTATACAGTATATAGCGTGCATGTGAAATTAATAATCTGTAGTTATTGATAATATTTCGTTTTTGGATTGGAGTTCGTATAATGTAGTATAGTCAAAAATTGATTTTCTCCCCTGGTCATCGCGTGATCTTCTTAATTACTTTTCTAATTTGTAATAATTTGGAATTGAATAAGTAATTTAGCAATGGCGTCAAAGCTAATTTTGACCACTTTTTAGTGTATTGCTTTTTATAGTGTACATTTCCTTCATAAAAATTCCCGGTATAGTGACCATGCAGTGACCACTAGCTTGTACATTAATTGACCAGTGTGTGTTGTCTTTTTTGCAATTTTTACATGTACCTTAAAAAGTGACCATGGAGAAAACAAATGAGTCTTAACCTATAGCTTAGACATGCGTGCATGATCGATTAATTCTTTTGGTTTCGTGGTTTTTTACCACGTGTATTACAGTTTACATAAATGCAGAGTACATGTTCATTATTTTAATTTAATTCAGGCATTCTTTGTATAGTGACCAACATAGCATTTTTTTTGGTGGTCACAATTAACAGGTTTTACTGTACATGTATAATCAAAACACAATCACGTTTATACAGTGTATACTCACGGCTAACTGCACAAGCCTCACGTTCATATTTTGTTATTATTAATTAAAATGCTAATGAGTTAAATTATAAAGTACTCAAAAAGATCCTAAAAATACAAGAACTGTACCGAAGTGGAATCGAACATCAAAAATCGAACAAATGAACACAGTATTATATTAGCCATTAGCCCAGCCGTACAAACCGCCACCAAATTAGTGTTGGGTCGTTCGTGAATGAACGACAACAAACTAAGCGTTCACTAACGTGAACGACAGTTCAATTAAAAGCCTTCTCCCCTTTTTTGGAATAGACTCTCCCCATGTTCTTTCATTCAGCATCCATGTGTATATGGCTGGCGACGTCACTGAAAGGATGAATGAAAGTTGAAGTTCTTCAAATCCATCAATATGAACGGTAATTCAATTTTTGATGGATTCTTCAAAATCTTCGGATTTTTCATTCGATTTTCAAACTTTCAGTGACGTCACCACTCCATAATAATATTATTATTATAGTGTAATTTTTTTGTGGATTAAATGGTCAATTAACAAAAATCAGTGACCATTTAATCAACACAAAAAAAAGTGACACGACTACACATTTTTCTTTTGAGATAAAGCAAGGTAATTTTAAATGGAACTACTGTCATTGATCCAAAACTCTCAGCTGCGTCGTTACCTTCTTAAACCGGATCTAATGTCGAATTTGATTGGGTTAAAAATTGTACACTGTGTAAGTTTCTGCAATCGTTTCAATCGGTTGGGCAACATGTACACTTCAGTGTAGTTAGTGCACCCTACGTGCCTTGTTCGAGTAGGTTCAATATCTACACTGAGTGTACACCGACTACCCTGACGAAAGAGTCGGTGTAGGCAGTGTATCCAACATGGCGGACAGGTGACGTCATGAGCTCACACGGCGCAAAAATTTCACGACTTCCAGTCGCACTGGCTAACCAATTACACTGCACGAGTGGGCCCAATCAAATTCGCCATTAAAGAATTGAGTCGTAATACTTAAATTCATATTTCAAATACGCGATCGATCTAATGGCGAATTCCACTTGTCCAAAAAGAGTACCCTCGGAGTACCCAAGTGTATACTCGGGTACTCCGAGTGTATTCTTTTTGGACAAGTGGAATTCGCCATAAGAAAACAAAATGTTGTTTTAAAATGATTGGCTCGAGGTACGTGTTGTATTAAATTTTTATTAGTATTTAAACGAGCTCAAAAACTCCAGAAATAAATATCAAATAAACAACAAAAACATTAGCTATTTAATCTTAGCTATTTAAGACGCTTTCGTTACTCGATTCGAGTAAATCTCATCACTCAAAATCATGGTGGTATTGCATAAAATAATTTCTCATCATATTATAAAGCTTCAGTTATTCTAGAGCTCTAATACATCACCGGGTGGTTTCGGATTGAAATACAAATCGAGATGAGATTCCGTGACTTCTTCCAGATGAGCCGGCTTCCAGATCGGACTATTATCACGATCGACGAGCACTGAAATTAGAAAATAAGATTATTTAAGAAATAATTTTAAAAAATGAACTTGAATTTGGAAATTGAACAAATTTTGCGATTTGAAAAAAACATTACACTCACATGCGTATTAATGAATTTGTTCATATATATTTATCTATTAAATAATATTTGAATTCATATTCATAATACAAAATATGCATGAAAAAAAAAATAATATATGAAAACAGGCAATTTATATTTGTCATTAAAAAAAATCTATAAATAAATATGAAAAAAATCCGAAAAAATTCACTCGAAATGGCCCATGCATTCATATATTTATTTATCTTTTATGTAATCTTTATATTCGTAATTTCTTTTTTTTTTTTTTTTGAGTCGATGCTACGAACTTACCAGCTCTTACGCCCTCGTAGAAATCGTGATATTTCAAGAAATTCTGTATGACTTTATATTCCATCTCCAAACAACTTTTGAAATCTAACTTCGCTCCCTCGCGTTGCAATTTAAAAGTCACTTTTAAAGACGTCGGCGACTTAAAATAAAACGAAAATATGTTCGAATGAGAGAAAATTTGCTTAAACTTAAGGCGATTAGAAACACTCCGCGCGTAGTATCCACGGACGTACTGTACTTCATTGCCCCTTCACAAATTTCATATTCAACTTCCCTGACTTTTCCAGGTTTATAACGAAATTTCCCTTACTGATGACAACGTCAAAACGATAGTATCGACCCAGGATAATATCAATTTTTTTTTAATTTTAAAAATCCGTACTGGAAAACAGTCGAAAATTTTTAAAATTTGTGCTCGGAAACTGCTGAAATTTTTGCAAATTTCTCCACTGAAATCGTCGCAAATTTGTACTGGGGAAATTTTAAAAAGTTTGCAAATTGGCTCAGAAAAAGATCTCCATTTTCAAAAGAAAAATCAATTTTTACAACAATTTTAGACTGTATTTGCAAACAATGTCACTTCTATAAGTTCTTGCAATTCAAACTAAAAATTTTAACATTTTGACGCATATGCTCAGCTTTAAAAAAAATATTTCGCTTATAACGAAGATTGTGTCAGTTTGCAATTCTCTTTTCGTAAAAATTAATTGGATCATCCGAATTTAATTTGTAAATCATTTACCAATTTACTTAGAGTTTCCCTTTGTTTCATAGCCCAATCCGAGCCATCTTTTTCCAGTTTCCGCAAGATTTCTTCCACAGAATTTCCGCTAAACGTCGCATCGATTTTCTCCAAAACGGGCTGAAGCGCAAACTCTTTAGATTTCCCTTCCAAACTCTTAAAAAATCAGAAGCTTTTGTCAATATATACGTGAATTGAGACTCCGTTTCTTCGAAATTATTAAGTTGTTTTTTTATCTAAAAAACCACATTTTTAAACCTTTTTGGTATATTCATCCAGGACTGAAGATAACCGAGATGCATCTTTCAAGTCTTCCAATTCCTTCTTTAAATCTTCTAGCTAAACGTATTCAGTTTTTACAAAATTTATGGAAAAGTTTGCTTTCCAATACAACATGACGTGACGCAACTTACTTTGGCAGTTTCACAAAAATGCGTCGCGATTCCCGCCTTAAGCACGTCCATTCCGGTCAGTCTGAATCCCGTGAGGGCCAAATACATTCCCAACTGACCACGCAAACGAGGGAGGAAATAACTACCACCCACATCCGGAAATAAACCTAGAAATATTCAAAAACAATTAATTTTTGTAAAGTTTAAGATAAACAATCCGAGTATTAAAAAACTTTAAAAAAAACCATAAAAACCCATAAGCGTTTAAAAATAAAACTATGACACAGTTAAAAATCTTAAATATCTTTAAAAACCTAAAAATAAAATTATATGAAAATTTTCGTAGCCTTGAAAAAATTAAAAAACAATAAAATAACATCAAAAAGTAAAAAATTAAAAAACAAAACTTAAATTGAATCTATTAAAAAGGACTTAAAAAAACTTTAAAAATTCTTAATAGCTTAAAAAGAACTTTAAAAACCTATAAAGTTGAAAAATACAACTATAGTAACACATTTAAAAAACTCAAAAAAACCTAAAAAATTACCGATGCATTAAAATAAAATTAAAAAAGCGTAAAATAACAAAAAAAAAACAACTTTAAACATTACTTCATAACTTAAAAAAAATCTTACGCGCGTACATAAAAAGTCAAAAATAAAACTATCTATGCATTAAAAAAACACAAAAAAAAACTTAATTTTAAAAAAATCAACAAATTAAAAGAAAAAATTATCAAAGTATTAAAAAATTAAAAAAATTAAAAGCAAAAAAGTCTAAGCTTTTAAAAAGACTTAAAAATACATATGCTTACTTCGCTTATTTTTTAAATACAACGAAAATTAAGAAATTTTTAAAAATTTAGCGCAAAAACTCTCGTACAGAGCAAGAATTTTTTTTTATTGTTACGGAAACCAACCATCCATCGAAATATTTATAATTATTGATTCTGTCTTTGATTTTACTTACCGATGGCAGTTTCAGGCATCGCGAAAAGGGTTTTATCAGAAGCCACTCTGTATTTACCATGAACCGATAATCCTACGCCCTATTTGTAATATGTAAAAAGATTTAATAAAATTTAAAAATAATTATCAAGATTTTTCATATTTTTGTGCTCTAAATTTATAAAAAAATAACAGGAACGAACTTTCTATTTGAAGAAATAATGAACAATTAAGAAAATAAATGACTTACACCGCCCATTGTTATGCCATGTATTAGTGCTACGTAAGGTATTTTATAAGTTCCTATAATGCAAGAAAAAGAATAATTATAAATTTATATACATTGTGACGTATAATTAAAGCAATTAATAATGCTTATTAAATTCTGGTTCACAAACAAGCCAATAGACAATTGCCAATTTGTTTGATGCTAAATGCTACGGACATATATTGAGTTTTATGAAAAACTCAAGTAAAATTGGCATTTTTTTCCAAATTAAATTGTCAGGTTTTTTTTTGTTTCTATTTTGGCAATTTATGAATGAAGAAATTATGTGAAATATTTACGAAATTTGTTAAAAGTGAGTTAAAATTGAGATGTAATATCAAAAATAAACCAATTAAGATTGATGAGAATATTTTTATCCATTTTATTGAGAAATTGAAATTGAAAAAAAATGGAAAATTAATTTAGAAATTTAATAATTTCATTTTTCATATTATTGCTCAAATTTTGGTTGCTCGGTTCTGATAATTTTCAGAAAAATACTAAAAATACGGATTGAAATACGAGTATATATTTTCAATACTTTCGCAATTTTACTTAAAAATATTTGGTAATTAAACAAATTTTCCTCGAACTTGAATTTTGAAAAATTCAAAATTTGAAAGACTCGCCAAAAATGTGTCGGCCAAAAACCGATAAAATTTGGCCTAAATTTGTACCCCATTTTTTGGGCTTACAGCTTAGCGTAAAAATAAATCTCTTCAGCTTTTAAAACTGATTTGGTTCGTAAAGACGAACGTTTAATTCGTTAAATTAAGATAAAGTCCAACCTATTAAGTAGTTTAATTTATATTCCTCTTTGAAGAAATCCTTGGCCGTTGGATCGCCTTTTTTCCCAGCTTCTGTTACGGCTATAAAATTATAAAACAAAACAGCAGAAAGACGTAAAAATTAATCTTACCAATGGCGTTAATAAAAGCTTATAGTTCTAAGTATTTAATAGAAATAAAATAAAAATAATAAGCGCCGACCTCTGATGTCTCCTCCAGCACAAAATGCTTTTTCTCCTTCTCCGCTTATAACGACGAATGACAATTCGGATTCCCAGGCCTGAAAATTAAATCGAAAATCAAACTTTTAACTTTAATTAATTCACGACAATATTTTTAGAAGCAAATCCAAAATGCATCAAATGCTTTTGATCAGGAATTGGCCTGTTTTCGTACAGTTATTTACCTGGCTTTGTTCAGGTATTTAATTATTAATAACTAGCTTTTGATCAGTTATTTAACAGTATCTGATCAGATGTTCATATGTTATTTACCACTTATTTACTAGTTTTCAGTCAGTTATTTACCACTTATTTTACTACTTTTTAGAATCAGCTTTTGATGAGACATTTACATGTAATTCACCATTTTTTTCAGCTTTTGGCCATTTATTTTCCAACATTTTATTAGTTAACTGATCAGATATTCGTTATGTTATTTACCACTTATTTACTAGTTTTTGGTCAGTCCCTTACCTGTTATCTACTAGATTTTGATCAGTTTCTACCTGCTTTTGCTCAATTATTTACCTGTTGTGTTCAAGATATTTACCTTCAGCTGCGGATAAATGGTTTTAATCATGTTGAGGTTAAGCGCGTTTAGCGCTTTGGGTCTGCTTAATTTCACGAATCCTTTTTTCGCACATTTTTGTAAAACCACTTCGACAGAAGATGCGCTCGTTGTCATGGCTCTCTGCGGTAGAATTTTATAGAATTTATTTTGAGAATCATGCATCGACCGACCATGAACTACACACATCGATTCACCGCGATCACGGCTCGATCGACTCAACTATATATCAAAACACAAATCACGTTATACTCACGGCAAACTGCATAAGTCTCGCGTTCATATTTTGTTATTATTAATTAAAATGGTAATGAGTTAAATTATAAACTACTAGAAATACAAGAACTATAACCGAAATGGAAACAGACATCAAAAACCGAACTAATGAACACAAATTGGTGAAATTTCCTGAGGCTGAATGACCCAAAATGCGAAGGCGCTTTCGCTAATGACTTTCAACGCCTTTCAGGGGCGGGAAGTTTAAACACAACGTCGGAACAAAATTTATCGCAGTTTATTTAATATCTTTTATTAATAATTATTACGTTTCGATTACCGATTATTCGGTAAGGTCGAGAAATAGTTTACTGTATAAGTTTATCCAAAAAGATTTTTTTCAAAAACAGATTTTGGAGAAAAATTCTTGATTTTATCAAAATTGGTCTTACTTTTCATGAAATTATAGCATTTTTCAATGAAGTTCTGTAATTCGGATAAGTTGTCCTTTTTTGTAGCTACAATACTGTACATTTTTAAGTAAAATATCGTAGATTTTGGAAAATTACAGGCGTTAGTTCCGCTACAATTATACAATTTCTATGTTCTTGAAGAATTAAAAAAAAGTTCCAAACATCGGAAAAAAACAATTTATTATTTGAGAAAGTTGTATTTTTTTGCATAATAAAATGCAAAACTATTTTTAAATATAAATTGTATAGTTGGTGTAATTTATCCTCATTATTGCACAAATGCAAACTTTCTCAGGTAAAAGAGTTCTTTTAAATTTAATTCTAATAGTAGTTATAAAGTTGAGAGAAATTTTTTTTATCATAAATGGCGTCTTTTTTTCGAGAAATTTGTAGAGGCGTTGAAAACAAAATTGAAATTTTCAGATTAATATTACTTTAAAAAAATTAAAACTGCATAATGTTTAGAAAAAAAATGCAGGATTAATGCGAAATATCTACGAAATGTATAAATTGATAAATTAAAATATAGGGTTCCCCAGAAATTTCATTTTCAACTTTCCTGACTTTTTCAGGTTTTGAAATAATTTCCCTGACCAATGGAAATGTCAAAAATGATATATTTTGCAAAATCGACACAGGCAAATATTTTGAAAAATTTACTAATGACAAATTTGACAATTTTGTATTTAGAAAATGTAGAAAGTTTTGCTATTTTGTCCTCAGAAAATGTGGGAAATATTGCAAATTTGTACTCGACTACGTTGAATTTCCCTGACTTTTTTAAAATAAGTCATTCTTCCCTGACATCTCCAGGTCTGGGGTGTACCCTGAAATACACAGTAAATAATCATAAAAACGATAATCGTGTTCAAGCGTTTATTTTTTTTTAAAGTTTTTAACAAAAAAAAAACACTCTCCGCCATTCAATAACGAAATGATAATATTACAAAATTTGGCAGAAAAAATTCATCATTTAAAGACGATAACTTTAAAAAGTTCTCGATACAAACGCGTATAAAAAAGGCGAGATTTAGTTCGATTCCACCCAAAAACAAAACATAGTTAATAATAATTAACCGCGATTAATTAATACGAGTCGACGACGTCATTAAAATAACGCCGAGAAAAGAAGAATAATAAAAAAGTATAAATTATTTTTTGAGGTAGATTTACAAAAAAAAGCTATTAATAATGTTAATGAGCTGTACAAAAAATTCTTTACACGAATAAAAATTTATTAATTATTAATTATTATTACTATTAAGGAAAATTAACTTCACGTTTCTCAAATTTTTACGTATTTCGAAGTGGGATTTAATTAATACATTAACGAGAGGAATAATAATAATACGAGTATTAAAAAAAATTCAAACCTTAGTAAACGTACCGTCGAGTTATTTTAAAAATAAAATCCTTAAAAGTATTAAGGATTTAGACGCTAAAAAGCGTTAAAATCATATATTTTCGATGCATTTTATAGTCTATAGAAACAACCAAATTGACAATTTCAAATTTTTAAACTTTCGGTTCAGCAACGGAGAACCCTAGATACCGCTTTATGATTATGAAATTGCTACCATTTCAAAGTTTGAAAATGTGAAATTCGTAAATCCTAGTCGGTGTCCACTTCATTGGCCAAGAACGGACATGGTCGTCCATCGTCAATTTTATTTTAATAATTCAGGGTTCCTCCAGATATTTCATTTTCAACTTCCCTGACTTTTCCAGGTTTTAAAAAATGTTCCTGACCAATGACGATGTCAAAAATTGACATATTTTGCAAAATCGATACAAGTTCCTATTTTTAAAAAATTTTCAAATTTTTAAAAATCTTTTTGAAAATTTGACAATGTTGTATTCGGAAAATGTTGAAAATTTGTTTAAAATGCGAATTTTTGACAATTTGGCAGATTTTTCGACAATTTTTCCTGTTTTGGAAAAATGTTTTGACAATTTGGAAAATATTTTGACAATTTGGCAAATATTTCGACAATAGCGCACATTTTCGACGGTCAGGAAGTTTTCGACAGTTTCGTTTACGTTTCGACAAATTAGCAAAAATAGCTCAGTTTTCCAGTTCGACACGGACGACCAATGACTAACGAATCTAGTCTCTGGCCCACGTTTATCGATGATGATGATGATGATCAGGATGATGATGATGATGATAATTCATGTGACATGTCCATTATTTACAGAAAAAATATAATTTCTTAATTTTGTGCCTTCCAACAGCGGGAATGCTCGAAGAATGTTAAGGGGAATGTTAAACGCTCCCTGTATATGGGTGAGAACACACTGAATGCTTACTTTCGACGTTCTTCTTTCAGCTTGTTTTCAGCTTCTTTTTTACAGCTTTGGAACGCACAATGAACGCTGATATCAGCGTGATGGTCAGTGTGCTTGTTGCCCTACAGTATTTACTGCCACAAAACCAAAACTTTTTACTCCAAACTGGGTTAGTGATGACGAAAGCATGACGATGCAAAGCCGTTTTCACGAAATCCAGAAGGAGGAAATCAAGTTTTGTGGCCTAGTTTGGCCTTCCCGTCGAGTGTAGGTCTCTTGCTTTGACCTGGCCAAACTAGGCCAAACTTTAAAGTAAATTTTCGGTTACCGCCAAAAGTTTGGCCTACTTTGGCCAGATGAAAACGAGAAGCCCCGTATACACTGCCACCAAACCAAAACTTAATCCATTGTCATGCACCTAAAAAAGTTTAGGTTTCGTGGCAGGGGATACCGGGCTTTAGCATCTCGTGATGAATGCGGGACACGTTTTTACGGAAACATAGTAGGCGGCATACAATCGATGGCTACACTTTTGACCAATAGTGATCTCTGTGCGACTGTGTGTCTTACAAATCAGCGCTTCTTGTGGTAAGCGCCTGCAATAAGCATTGTGTTCTTACCCTAATATCTCTTTTATGGAATGCAGCGCGTGAGTATTTTATACACCGCGAAAAGTAAAAACTCAATATCGCGTTTGGAAGAGCTGCCATCTTTCATTTTTACTCAAACCTTAATTGTAAGGCGCGACTTCATCGTTTTCGCACGGTGCAACGTGTTACCTTCTTCTTTCGGCGTCGACGTTTCTCTCATCCGTATACAAATGTGGCTCTTGGGCTTTCCGCGTGGTGTCACGCGCACGAGTAAGCCTCGTCCTCTTCCGAACTGCTCTTGACGATGCCCACGTTCCTCCTCAGAGTTTCGGGCATCAGAATCTCCTCGTCGTCAGACAGTTCGTACCTGCAAACGGGAGAGCGTCATGATTAAAATGATCAGACAGGGCAGCTACCGGCCGTAGCATTCTGCGAGCGAAGATAGTTTCACCGCTCAACTACTTCGTGGTAGTAAATTTCGCTTTTTGAAAATTAACCGCTTCACGTGCGGATAGCTACGTATACGTCGATGAGGAATCATTGAAAAGTATATTTAAGCGCAGATTATCTTTGTCTACGATTCATTGAATAGTGTACTCAACTTTTGTCTCATCTATAAGTTAAGGTGGAGACGTTGAAAGTGTACTAAAGTGCACTCGTCCGTAAGTGGAAGAAGGGTCATTGACAAGTTAAATGCCGATACCTTTTGGAGGTATACATGGAGAAATTTGCAAATTTTTTCCTCGAAAAACGTAGAAAATTTTGCAATTTTGTCCTCGTAAAACGGAACATTTTGACAATTTGTACTCGGAAAACATGTAAAATTTAAATTTGAAATTGTTGCAAATTTATTCTTGGAAAATGTAAAAATGTTTCCTAATGGGCCCCGACTTCGATGAAGTCATTTTTTCCTGACTTCTCTAGATATTTTCAAGTTCCCTGACTTTTCCAAGTTTCCCAGGTCTGGGGGAACCCTTGTGTATTTAAATGCGGATATCTTTGTCGGTAAGTTGAAGATGGGTCGTTGAAAAGTGTATTAAAACTTACGCACAAGTTACGGAGGAGTCCTCGTAAAGTGTACTTTGTGCGGATTTAGCTTTGCCACGAATTGAGGAAAAGTAATTGAAACGCGCAGCAACGAGTGAACCTACGTACCACGGCTTTTCTTTGGATTGATTTTTCTCGATGGCGACGTCGGAGATGTCCGGAACCTACGAACGAGAAGAAAAACATTGGAGCATTCACTCGTTATGTTCGGCGCCGCTGGGCAACGAGCGCTGCCGTACTCACCGATATCTTGGCCGCGTCGCTCGACACCTTCCTCGCCTCGCCTCGCTGATCTCCGATGGTCAGTTTCATAGGCCTCGCCACACTGCCGCCCAGCTTCTCAGCCTCGGCCGCCGGCTTCTTCTTGGGGTTATCCATGGCGTTGATATCGACGATGGCGGCCACCTTGACGTCGACCGAGTGCTTGGTGGCCAGCGCGGGAATGGACACGGCCTTTTTCCTCTCCTCGATGCGCGTCAGCTGCCTCATGTGCCTCACGCTCTCTGTCTTGGAGATGTCGCTCGGCGGCGAGAGCGCGCTCTCCGTCTTGGACACCTCGCTGGGGGCCGGCGACATCCTGCTGGGGGTGAGCGAGTCTGGGGTTAGCAGGTCGGTGGATGCCGAAGAGGAAGCCTTGCGCAAGGGGTATCCAGGCAGGCGGAACACGGCCGAGTAGCAACTCTGGGACACCGAGGACTCCGGCCTGGGCGGGAAGCCTCCCTGCTCCGACTTAGCCCCGCAGGATAGCGGGCGCTGAGGAGGCATATTGGCCTGAGCGTGGATCAAATTGCACTGGTCATCAGCCAGCTTGTCCAGGGGAATGTCCTGATCGGCTTCGGGACGGGAACTGTCCTTTTGCTCGTCTCCGTCATCGTCGTCTTCATCGTCATCGTCTTCCTCATCGCGCGAACACTCGCTTCGACCTTGTCTGCTCTGGCAATGTTCCGGCATGGGCAACGTGACATAGCTGTAGCCGTTCTGGCTTTCGCAAGCAGATTCCGAATCGTTACGGACATCGAGGTTTATGGGCGGATCGTCAGGCAATGGGGGAACTGGAATATTGCGAGGTCCCGCCGGAGCCGCAGGAATGACGCCTTCCGCAGCACCATGGAACTTCTTCGGGTATGAATTTGTGCCAAACCGAGCTGTCGACTCGACGTCCTCTGAAGGCATTTTCGAGAAGGACGGCGGCCTGGCCGGCAACGGCGGAACCGCAGAGTCTTTGCATCCGGTGGAAGCCGAAGATGCACATTCGCTCCAGGATTTTTCTTCTTTGTTCAACTCTAGGTGCACGACAGTCGTCGTCAATGAGCAACGCGAAGAAGATGAAGAAGTGTCGATCTCGCGGACCGCACCATGAAATCCACTATTGTCCTTATTAACACCGAGAACCGCATCATCTCTCAAGCTAGAACTGTCCACGCTGGAACGAGACGCGGAATCCGCTGTCTCGACAACGGGGCCATTACCTCCTGCAGACAAGGTCTTGCCGGACGCTGCCATTTCCTGACCGGCAGGCATCACATCATTGGGCTGCTCGCCATCCTCGCCCGGTCCATTGCGAACGTGAAGATACGTCTCCCGAAAGTTCTCTGGACTGATCTCGTTCACCTTCTTGTTGGGGTTGTTTGTCCCTTTCCTCTTCGACGGCCAGCGCAGGTTGAGTTTCTGCAAGAAGCCTCTCCTCTTTACGGGGTTCCCATTGTGGCACGCCACAAGTCCCACACACGTCTCCTCAGCGTCCATCTCGATCAGTCGTAGTTCACCAGCGACCAACTCCGAAGTCGTCTCGTCGTTGTTGGCCGCGAGGTCGTTCCCGCCATCGTCCACATCAATGGACTCGATTTCAGCTCCGTCAGCAGTCAAGACCTCCGGGATGTCGGCCGGCAATGAGTTCAAAAGTCCGAGGTTGCCCCTGATGCCTTTAGTCCCGATGATCAGATCTGGTTCGGAGGACACGAGCTTGCCGCTGTTTTCCAGCGTCGGACTCTTGACCCGTGGCACCGGAGGTGTCACCATCCGAAACTCTTCGAACAGTTCGGACAACTCGTTGGACGTTACTTGAAGGTCGTGCTGTTGCTGTTCTTCCAGTCTGCCGTTGTTATTGTTGGAATGACCCCCCTTTCCCTGACTTTCACCATTACTGCAATTTCCCTGGCAAATTTTTTCAGCACCGTTGCCACCGGCAAGCGAGCTGCTCTGATCCCTGGCGGATCTTCCTCCGGCGTTACGCCTGTTATCCTCATCATCTCCCCCGTTGCCGCCCTGGCATTCCAAGATCTCGGATTTGCAATGGCCTCTGGTAGCAGCCACCGTCGCCGAGTTAATTTTCGTCCTCTTAGCCTGCTTCTGCAGCTCCGCGTTGCACGATTTGGTGTACATTTTCAAACTCGACACCTGCTCCAACAATCCCGTTTCCGAGTAAGCATCCACGGTCCATGGCTGCTCAGACTCATGGTGGTTGATGGCTTCCGTTTCATGGCCGGACACCCCATTACCGCACTTCACACGACTTCCATCATCGCCTTCATTAGCGGACGAAACGATGACTTCCAGAACCTTGCAAGTGCCCTGGGAGACTAGCCCCACGTTCGTGTTGTGGCCGCTCTTGACGCGCTGGTCTGTGTCTTTTCCCCGAAACTGCGTCGAGGACGCCACCTTGCTCGTCCGCTGATGATTCTGCTTCGGATTAAGTTTTTGAGACACTGCCTTAAACGGACTAGATTCTGTGGGAAAGCCTAAGTTGTTAGTCCTGCGATTGGAGCACGGTTCGATTTTATTCGCTCCCGCATGACCGGATGGCTGGGCGAGTCTAACGTTACAACTCTGGACGGACGAATTCTCTTGGTGCAGTAACCGCGGGGAGGTGTGGCTGTGCTGCTGCAGCGAACTCAGTTTGTCGTTACTTTCGGCGAAGAACGGAGAGAAAGGTTTGGCGTTGCCACACAACTCGTAGCGCTCTTCGTATTCGGACATGGTGTCCTCCATGCTGGCCAGCGAGGACTCCGAGGAGGAAATGCTACGGATGTCGCTCAATCGGATCCCGGTAGCGCGGCACTGCACTTGGGCCAATCGCTCCCTGATTCATATAATAAAAATGACAGGATAATTTAAGAAATGGGCGGGAATGCCAAGGCAAGACTAAATTATGAATAAAATGTCCCTAGGCAACAAACTTATTCTTAAAATTTCAACATTCGGGGCTTATTTCCCCCTTGACCAACTGACCTACCTCAGACGCAACATCCACTCGAGAAGCAGGATTATAAAGATTTATTACAAAATTTGGTTAATCGGTTGGAATTATAATTTCGGCGACCATCGGTTCACTCGATGGTTTTCTGAAAAACACTATATTATATTCACCTGAAAACGTCGATGTGCTCTTTGCTTTCTTTCTGTTCCCAAGTGGCGCGCACTCTCGCTCTTTTCCATCGCTCTTCGGCCAAGAGGATCTTCTGTTGGATCTCGCCCAGAGCGGACGGAGACAGCCATCTTTGCTGCCCGTCTTTCCACCGCGTCTGCATGGCGTGACAAAGAGCGATCGTCTCATCGATCGACCTGAACAGAACAAGGATGCGATTAAATTCCTGCTGGAACTCACCAAATTTTAGGAAAATGGGGCTAAACGCGCGTTCAATATTTCTGGATTAATTTCAACGAAAAAAAAACATCAGCTGATGTACAAACGTTCGAGTTTTCCGGAACGCATTCTGCAGCTGCAAACCATTCTACGTGTACCGCGAATCCATTTAACTCAAAACAGAACTTACTGCGAATTCTCACACTGCCTCCTTCCGTCCGCTTTCTCCCGCAGTCTACTGTTCTCTTCGTACAACCCTTGGATGGCTGCAATGATGACGTCGTTCAGGTGAACTAAGCCATCTTGAAGCCTGTCCAAATGTTGAGACAACTCCTCGCGTTCTTTCACTAATTTTTTGGCACAGGCCAACACCTTAAACGTAACAAACGCAATGGGAACGTTACCGCAAATCGTCACACGCTTATTCATCGAGCGGACAAAAATCAACAATTTTAAACGAGAAGCTTACGTCTTTGAATTGGATTTTCGTTTCCGACATTTCGGCTCTGGAGCTACGCGTGAAATGAACCGAACAAAAATGGTTAAGGCTTTCGGCACATTTTCAGAAATCGGATAAATGGGGGAAAAAAACGTAGCGTCATGAAATACAAAACTTCGAAATAATCGAGAAATAAGAAGCTTACTTGTAAATATCGGCATCCAGAGTGGCCACGTCCGAAGAGAGCAGCAAACAAGCTTCAAGGCTCAGCAAGTATTCCGAGCAAGCCGTTTGCCCGTAGAGCGAGGCGTAATCCGACGCCTTGTAACCGATATCGTTCTTGAGCGACGCGTCGCAGCGATGGATGACCAACGCCTGATTGGAAAAAATAACCTCGTTAAAATAAAGAGCTATTACTTAAGAAATGCGGTCGTTCCTAGAAATCTTACTTTGATGCTGACAGCGTGTCCATGTTTGGCCGCCAAATGCAGGGCGGTGTTTCCGTGACCATCTTTAACGTTGATGTCCATACTGTTGTGCTCCATGTATTCTGCCAACCAGCGCAGAATAACCTCCTGCCCATACTTAGCCGCCCAATGCAACAACGGCCGACATCCGCTAGACGGTACCAACTGACCTCTGGCTATCGTGTTCTGAATCAGCCACTCCACACACGGGAGTTTGCCGTACTGCGAACGAGAAACGAAACGTTGGATTAAAGTTCCAAGGAAAACGAGATTTTTTTCAGCCTCTTAAGGTCTTTTGTAAAGATTAAAGTTCCGCACACCTTAACGGCGCAAACCAAAGGCGTGAGTTCATATTTGTTTTCGTCTAAAATGGCGTCTTCGCACTGCTTTCCTCGCTGCATGAGCCACTGCAAGGAATCCAAGTGCCCGTAGCAGCAGCACACGTGGAACAAATTGTTGCCCCGATGATCCGACAAGTTGCGGATCAGCGTGGCGTCCATTCCGACCAGTGCTTGACTCTACGGGAAGAAAAAAATTAAAACTGTTATTCAATCTGTATCGATTAAATATGTCATGTTCTAACGTACATCTGAAATATGAACATGGACACGTCCAAAAAGTCTTTCACCGTTCATGTATAGGCTATACATTTGCAATTCTAGGAGGCGATTATTGGTCCATATCAGAAATGCTCCAAGTAACGAATGCTGGCTTAGATTATACTTGTAGATTAGAATATCTCCATAAAAAACAGCTAATTAATTCAATCGCGAGATCGATTTTTTTCTAGTTTTTAACGTCTCGAATTTCCCCGGTATTGTCCATTTACGATTTCCCTGAAAAGTCCAGGTTTCCAGGTGTGTCCGAAGGTAATCCAAATTTGTCGAAGCCCCGCATAAATGCCCTATATATATTTTTTGTTTCTCAGAATCCTGGTTCAAACGTTTTGACATCTGCGAACCATGCCCAAAGATGGACGGATGCCCTCCGAAGGCACGCACTTACTGAAAAATGTGCCAAAACCCTGTAATTTTCTTTCGGGGCCACCCAGGTTGGACCCCCTGTGCCCCATCGAATCATTATTGAGCTTTTATCTAAGCCCCCGTGCCGTTTAGTTACCTCCTACCGGAGACCTTTAAATACGTGGCCTATAAATGTGCTTGAACCTTTTTTTTTTTTTGAAAATTTGACAATTTTGAATTTGGAAAATGTTGAAAACTGGTACTTGGAAAACGTAGGAAATTTTGCAATTTGTCCTCGAAAAACATGGAAAATTGCGCAAATTTATACATGTACTCGGAAAACGGAGGGTAATTTTTCAACTTTGTCCTTCAAAAACATGGAAAAGTTTACAAATTTGTACTCGAACATGGGCTCTGAACTAACTACGTAGAAGCATTAATTTTGAATCGCAACAACATGACTATGTTGAATTTCTCTGAGTTTTTCAAAATAAGCCATTCTTCCCTGACTTTTCCAGACATTTTCAAGTTCTCTGACTTTTCCAGGTTTTCCTGGTCTGGGGCACCCTGTTCTACGTCAAAATATGAATTTAAAAAATTACACGTTCATTATTACTTTAAAAAAAAAAAAAACTTGCAAAGCTGTATCCTACGTTTAACGTTGGAAGAACCATAAGAGCAACTTTTTGTTGCTATAGTTGCTGCCAGTTGTTTTCATCAACTATTTTACCTAAATTGTTACCTACGTTGTTTAGATAAGTTTATGATTCCAAAAAAACTGGCAACCAATTAGAAACCGGATGTTCCTCCGTGTTTCCTACAACGTAGACGTGCTGTAGGTATAACGATTGGTTGCCAATTGTTTCTGGAAATAAACTTACACATTCTGTCTGCGACTAAACAACTTGAGTCGCCTCTGTTCTCATTTCCTGGAACATTCCATTCACACCGGGAAAGCAACTGATACGGGAACGGCTTACTCCGGTTTGCTAGTTTGTGGATAGTAAACGAGCGACTGAAAAGCATGAGCAACGCGCTATCCATTGTGCATCGGCAAACCTAAACTTCCTTTGATATTTACCGAATTTTACAGAAACGGAAAACAACTTAGGGCAACTTTCCTTACCAATCGTTGCAGGTTTCCTCTTCGGGCGATGCTGAAGATGCCGGCTATCCAATCGGGCGTCCTTCCCTTGCCTCGCAAGGTGGACAGCATGAAATGGGATGGATCGTGGACAACGTGTGCGCACCTCTTCCTACTTCCGCTCACCGGATCCTCGCCGATTTTCTGTGCGGCACTCACTTCCGAAGGACGCGAGGCCAGACTTCCAGAGTTGGTCGTCGCCTTCGGGCGCTCCGAGTCCATCGCCACGCTCTGTCCTTTCTGGAAACGCTTCCCAGGAGCGGAAGAAGAGCAATTCTGCGCTCGGCCACCCTCGACCGCAACCTCCCGATGCAGCCGCAAGCAGTCTTCTGTCTTACCAACCTCATCACTCTCCACTCTCCGGCAATGTCCACTGCCCTCTGCTCTTCGGCAATGCCTTTGGTCCTCCACGCTTCGGCATTGCCCTCTATCATCCACTCTCCGGCAATGTCCTCGATCATCCGCCTTTCGGCCATGTCCTCGGCAGTCGCAATTCTGGATCTTGCCTAAAGTTCTGTCGCCGCCACGAGCGCTTCCCTCGATCACGGCGGTCACCGTCGTGCCGTTGGAAGCCTCTCGGGCCTTTAATGTTTGCGAGTCATTTACCTTACCGTTGCAACAACGGACTCCGGCCTTTCTCACCGAAGCCGCGGCGCTTCCAGAGTCGGCGATCCTGGCGTTCCTGGACACTACTTCCGGCTGCAGGGCTCCGTCCACATCCTCTTCGGAGAGCAGCCGCCTTCTCCGGCACTGGCCGTCGCAGTCGTCCAGCTTACCGCCTTCGCCTTGTCCGGCCACCAGCTCGCTAAGCGTCTCGATGATTGACACCGTCCGCAGTTCCGCCGAACGTCTGACGTGGCGTCTCTGCTGCTGCTGTTGTTGTTGCTTGTTATCCCGCGGCATGGCGCTGCTCACCAGCCGGAAGTGACCAAAGTCCTGCTCGTCCAGAACGTATTCCTCCACGGTCTGCACCGTTTGGTCGACGTGCCGATGTTGGGAGCGTTGCGGAAGCGCCACGTGAACGCAACGACCGCAACTCGCAGCCTCCATCGTCTTTCTCTTGGCCTGGAGAGTGAGGCACCATCCGCTACAGATCCATCCTTCCTGCAAATAGAAGACAATCATACCGGATAAGTAACGAAAGATTCGGCAATGAACTTTTTGTTACAAAATAGGTCACAATTATTAGATCTATCACGCACATTTTCAAAGAGAATAAATTATCACTACTGATTTACCAAATTGAATTTTTATAGCTATAATAACTAGCAGATGTACCCGGCTTTGCCCGGGCTGTAGTTACCAATAGCGATGGCGATACGATGGAAAGTAACCGATCTCTATCGTTTGGATAGAAATACGAATTGAATTTTAAATGCGTCGCCATTTCCCGGCTAGTTGGAGATCAGGAGTTAGATTTAGTTGTCCTTGTCTCCAAAAGATGGAGCTACATGATCTGGATACATCCCGTACGTGATGGGAAATGAAAAAGATTTATGGCCTTGGAATACCCCACGGAGTTAACGCTCTTGGGAAGGGGGGGGGGTGGTGCCATGAGTGGCCAATGATATGAAGCGCAGGCCAGCCAGCCCCGAAGAACCAAGATGGAGGCGTTTTGCCTTTTATATATATAGATATTGTAAATGACATTTTGCAGGAGTTCCTCGGAAAAATTCATTTTCAACTTTTAAAATTGTAAAAAAAAAATCTATGACCAATGATAATATTGACAGATTTTGCAAAATCGACACAGTAGGCCTAAAATATTTTGAAAAAATTACTAATGACAATTTAAGAAATAGCCATAGAAAAATTTAACAAAAATTTGCATGAATACTGTTTAAAATTTGATAATTTTGAATTCCGAAAATGCAGAAAGTATTGCAAATTTGTACTCGGAAAACGTTGAAAATTTTCTCCTCGTAAAACTGGGGAATTTTTTACTCGGAAAGCGTGAAGAATTTTGCAAATTTGTCCTCGAAAAAGGTGGACAATTTTGAAAAATTATGTGCCCTCGGAAAACGGGGGAAATTTTGAAATTTTGTCCTCGGAAAAACGTGGACCATTTTGCAAATTTGTAGTCGATAAACGTGGATAATTTTGATAACTTGTACTCGGAAAACGAAGAAAAATTTAGAAATTTTGTCCTCGTAAAAGGTGGCCAATTTTGCAAATTTGTCCTCGAAAAGGTGGACAGTATTGAAAATTTATGTGTCCTCGGAAAACGGGGGAAATTTTGAAATTTGGTCCTCGGAAAAACGTGGACAATTTTGCAAATTTGTAGTCGATGAACGTGGATAATTTTGATAATTTGTAATGGGAAAACGTAGAAAAATTTAGAAATTTTGTCCTCGTAAAAGGTGGCCAATTTTGCAAATTTGTCCTCGGAAAACGTGGAGAATTTTGCAAATTTGTACTCAGAAACTGTTGCAAATTTGTACTCAGAAACTGTTGCAAATTTTTACTGGGACAATGTAAAAATGTTTCCAAATGGGCCCTGCAGCTATGGGCTAACCATGTAGAAGCATTAATTTTGGATCGCTACAACCTGACAATCGTTGAATTTCCCTGACTTTTTCAGGTTTTCCAGGTCTGGGGGAACCCTGTATTCGACTTCCCTGACTTTTCCAGGTGCTCGACACAAATTCCCCCGACCGATAACCATGTCAAAATTGAAATACATGGTGCCGATGTTATCCACGATTTTGCAAAATTTACCAATGATAATTTTTAAAATTTAACAATTTACATTGCTTTTACAAAATTAGTATAAGAAAATTTGTACTTGGAAAAGGCGACAAATTTATTAAGTTTGTTCTTGTAAACGGTTGGAAATTTGGAGAGTTTGTCTTCGGCAACTTTTGAAATTTCGCAAATTGGACTACGGAAAAGTGAAAATTTCCCCATATTCATTCTCGGAATAATTAAAATTTTCGCAAATACGTCCTCGGAAAAAGGTAAAAAAACTTCGCAAATTTGTCGTCGTTAAACATTTGAACATTTTCAACTTTGTACTCTGAAAAATTTTGCGAATGAACACCGAGCTAACCACATCGTAAACGGAATACTGTGCTAACCACGTGACCCTGACTTCCGGGTCTTAGTCAATGATCATCAAAGGTACCGAAACGGTGTCACCGAGTTAGGGGGCGTCCATTAATTATGTGAGGCGTTTAGGGGAGGGGGTCGAGCCGAATCTCACCCAATCTCACGTGGGGGAGAGGGAGGGGGTCTCGGCAAATATCACTTAATTTTTTTTTTGCGCAAGAAACTGCAAAATTGCGAGAGAACTTGGTTAAATTGAGTAAAACATGTTTCTTCACTAAAATATGACTAAAATAACTACGAATTTTAGTAGTTCCTAATTAAGTATTTTATTGTTCGATTTTCTTACTGTGATTCTAGACTACATTCTTAGTAGTCTTAAATATTAGTCTTAACTAGTCTTAAATAAAAATAATTAAGCAAATTATGTTTTTATAAATGAATCCAGTGCAATCAAGCACAGATTAACGTATCTACACTAAAATACGCATTTTTAAAAATCTCACGTGAGATTATGGTGTGGGGGAGGGGATCGAGACAAATCTCACGACATCTCACCAGGGGGAGAGGGGGGTCAAAAAATCACCAAAAACGTCTCACTTAATTAATTAATTTCGTCCGGGCCGGGCGAAATTTGTCCTTTTGGAGCGGCCCTCGAGAGTCTCGCCAAGTTTTCGGACGTCCTTTTCGACCAGCCCTCGAAAACCGAGTATTTGGGGTAGGAGAGGTAGAGGCGCAATTTGACGCCCACACTCTCGGGGCGGGGGGTCAGCAAAAGCATAAGGAGGAGGAGGAGGAGAAGTAAAAAAAGGGGGGAAAACCGTTTAAAAAATGCCTTCGGTCGGTGGGGTGTTTTTGGGGGTGCTTCCATTTCTTATCTTCGGGGGTACGAAAAACGAGGGTGTGGGACGGGACGGGAGGGGGGGGGGGGACGCTGGCCATTGTTACGGAGGGCCGAAAAAACACGAAGAAGAAGCTAGTAGTAAGTAGTACGAGGAGGTAAAGCATTCTTCAAATTCCTACGACAACAACAACCTTGAGATGCCCGTCAACGGACAATTGGGCCTTGGAATGAGAAAACTGGACTCGTCCGCACGCAGCATAATATACAGAAAAGAGGAGGGGGACCTCCTCGAGGGGGGCGAGAGGGAACCCCGCATTCCTGGGATGCTTACCATTTCATTCATACGTTGATCGGACGCTAGAGCTTTTAGCTGGCTTTCTTTTTGACCAACAACATTTTTTTTTTCATTTCATTTTTCTCGGTGTTAATTCCTAAGAAATACATGTATGCGTACGGCGTAGACGTTTTTTCAAATTTGATAAAATTTAGATAGAAAACCTAGCAAAAAAAACAATTTTTTTTAAATTAAGAAATGCGGAGATAATTAACGACCAGAAAGTTATCGAGTTCATTTTCGAAAATTTTCGATAAAATCATACCTAAAAATTATGAAATTGAAACAAAAAAATAAATTGGGCATATACAGTACCGTACATGTGGCCTACAGTTGGCAAAAGTATTAGAACAGTATGAAAATTGTCGTTTTCGGAAAAAAAAATGGTGTAGATTTTTAAAACTACATTTATAATAACACTAACAGTACATGGATTATGTAGGCCTAACAACAACAAGAATTTTTAAAAAAATGAATTAATTTTGAATTAATCATAACGAATATTTCATGGCACAAATAGTAAGTTTACCGTCCTATACTGGTAGAATTTTCTACAGTAATTTCTGGCCATTTGGTTGTTTTTTACCTATTAAATTACGATGATTTAACTTCTACATGTACATGTACTAGTACATTACATGTCGGTATAAAGACTAACATAGTTTTTCATCACATTGGTAAGTTCTGCAGAAAATATACAGGTAGTTCATAATGGCATAATCTAAATGAGCTCGGGTTTGCAATGAGAAAAGAGTTATTTAAATGGCATTTAGTGGAAATTTAATATCGTGAAATGGCGAATGAAGAGGCGGGAAAAGTCATCCATGTAAGCTACTGTATCTGTGATGGAAAAACGACAGGTTGCTACATTTGCACTGAAAAATACAAAAATATCTTCATAAATGTTTACCAAACACACTGTGTCAGAATTTGGGAAGGTTGGGACACATACTATCAGAAATATTGAATAGTATTCTAAACATTCCAGACATAAAAAGACCATGGCTGATTAGTAACTCACAAAACATCCTCCATACATGTAGACTTTATCATCCATGGGGTACGTGGCAGTGGTATGGTTTAGGGGCTGCATGAAATACAGAGGAGACGGAAATTTGGAATAAGTATGATAGTTTGTAGTGTTCCAACCTTCCTAATTCTGATACAATGTGTTGGGTAAACATTTATGAATTTTTCAGAGCATATCTAACAACTTGTCATTTTCCCCTCACAGTTAGTTTACATGGAATGCTTGTTCCGAGTATGTTTATGCCTTATCCCGTATCTTCTTTGTTTTTTTGAGATTTTATATACTGCCATACGTGATATTTTCAATTCATTCGCCATTTCTCGATATTAAATTTCCACTAAAATTCATTCAAATAACTTTTCTCATTGCAATCCCGAACTCGTTTAGTTTAGGCCATTGTGAACTAAATTTTCTGCAGAACTTACCAATGGTGAAAACTAGTTTGTCTTTACCCAGAAGTTAAATCGTCATAACTAAATAGGTAAAAAATAACCAAATGGCCAGAAATTAACAAATTCTACCGGCAGTTTTAAAAATGTACACCATTTATTTTTCCGAAAACACCAGTTTTCATACTGTTCAAATACTTTTTGCCAACTGTAGGCCAAGATTATCCACGATTTTGCAAAATCTACGTGATGGGGCAACTTTCAATATTTTATAAAATTTACTGGTGTCAATTTTAAATAATTTAAAAAATTAGCGTGAACATTTTTTGAACATTTTACAAATGTGTATTCGGAAAATGCTGAATGTTTTGCAAATTTGTTCTCAGAATCTGTTGTAAATAGCACAATTACTCCTATAGGAAATGGTTGAAAATTTTACAAATCTGTACTCGACAACGTGGAAAATTACGAAAAAAAACTGCTCAGTAACTTTTAAAAAGTTTACAATTATACCCGCGTACACGTAACATTCATTGCACGTATACAGTATAATACTTTGAATTTCTCTGACTTTCTCAAAATAAGTTATTCGTTTCTGACTTTTCCGGATCAGCTGGAACCGTGTTCCAGAAATTAGGAGCGAAAATTTGATAAGAAATTGTAAAACATTGCGAACAACTTCCTTTTCATCTTTCCTCATATAATAACCTAACGAAAACTTTTTAAAAAATGATACATTTTTCTTGTCAGGGGATACTGCACTCGGACGACGTTTTGCGAATCGTACTTTTACAGTCGTGAACTCACGCTTGCGAACAATCTCTATTCATTGCTTTAAAAACAGCAACACGTAACGATTACATGTATCTCGAGGGAATTTTTTTTAAAGCAATGAACGTATCGATCTTGCTCACGTGATTTCACGACTGCCAAAGTACGATTCTGTCCGAGTACCCCTATCACCGTCCATTCAGTGACTCAACAAATCGTCGTTCGATTTAATCGAACATCTTTTTCGGAGAATTTCCGTTTATGCCAAACGTCACTTCCGTCTAACGTTCCATTTTAATAGCACACAATTTTAACTCGTTTTCATAACTGGTTTCTTTTAAATATTAAAAATAATCACTTTAGAAATGTTTCAAAATTTACGATATAAATACAGTAAAACCTGGAAAAGTGACCACCTGTTTATTATGACCACTTTTTTGTGTATTGTTTTTTCTAGTGTACATTTCCTTCATAAAAATTCTCTGTATAGTGACCACCTGTGTATTGTGTAGGCTACAGTGACCAGTGGGTGTTGTCTCTTTTGCAATTTTTACTTTGTTAATGTACCTCAAAAAGCGACCAGATATACTGTATGATAGGTCACCTTACATCCTGCTTTAACCCTAGCAGTTTTCACGCGCAGTGTCTACTCAGTTCGTGTTAAAAACTATGTTAAAAATCGGATTAAAAACTCTGGCTCGATCGATAATTTCTCGCAATCGGACAATGCGTGAAATTTTTGATTTCATTATTCACATTTCGTCAGCGTGCCTTTATCACATGACATTCCATACATCTCTTCGGCCAAAGTTACCCGCATGCACGTTCTTAAAATGCTTCTTTTAGAAGTTGATTCGATGAAAAGATCACGTGATGCAGGGTGGTTCGTGATTGTCACGTGATTTGTCCAAAATTAGAAAAACTGTCGGAAAACTCGCGAAATTGTCAAATTCTCAAAATTGTCCATAATCTGTAAAATTAGCGAAATCGCCGAAAAATGTGTCGGGTATTCTAAACCATCTCGACAAAATTCGCCAATGGAACGAATGAAAAGTCACGCGATGTCGACATAATGACGAATTCTGCATAACGTATATTTAATTAAGGTCAGCCAACGCGCGTCGAGTGCCACTCTGCGCGCATCACTTTCGTGTCCAATTCGTGCGCAAAAAAACAACCCACAAAACTCGTTTTGGAAATAAGCCGCCAGATGGAGCCAAAATCGAAGGCGGAAATGCCAGGGTTCACCCAGAAATTTCATTTTAAACTTTCCTGACTTTTCCAGGTTTTGAAAAAATTTCCCTGACCAATGACAATGTCAAAAATTGACATACTGTATTTTGCAAAATCAGCACAGAAAAACATTTTGCAAAATTTATTAATGACAATTTTGAAAATTAACATAGAAAAATGTTAGGCCTATAAATTTAAAAACCA
This sequence comes from Megaphyllum sjaelandicum, assembly GCA_034698745.1. Taxonomy (NCBI): domain Eukaryota; kingdom Metazoa; phylum Arthropoda; class Diplopoda; order Julida; family Julidae; genus Megaphyllum; species Megaphyllum sjaelandicum. Next base: position 25,954 of record JAQGBX010001035.1, read on the forward strand.
TTTACTTGAAATTTTTTTTTTGAAAATTTGACAATTTTGTATTCAATGCATTGTATACAAATTTGTCCAAATTTTGCAATTTCGTCCTCGGATAACGTGGAAAATTTACAATCTTGTCCTCAAGAAACGCAGAAAATTTTGTAAATTTGTACTCGAATACGATGAATTTTCCTGATTTTTTAAAAATAAATCATTCTTCCCTGACTTTTCCAGACATTTTCAATTTCCCTGATTTTTACAAGGTTTTCCAGGTCTGGGGGAACCCTGAATGCAGATATCGACAAAACCCTAACACATCGATATGCTGTTTTTACTCCTTTTCTAACGGAGGGCTCCTTATACAGTAAAACCTGGAAAAAGGACCACCTGTTTATGTTGACCACTTTTTCGTGTATTGTTTTTTCATGTGTACATTTCCTTCATAAAAATTCTCCGTATAGTGACCAGTGCGTGTTGTCTTTTTTGCCATTTTTACATTGCCAATGTACCTTAAAAAGTGACCAGATAACAGATGAATCACGTTTCATCTTTCTTTAACCCATGGACATGATGATTCTTTACTGTTTTGGTGTTGTGGTTTTTTACTACTGTACATGTATTACAGTCAACATGTATAAGTACAGTGGACATGTTTATTATTTTAATGTAATTCACGCATTCTTTGTACAGTGACCACCTGTGTACAGTGACCAAAATTTTTATTAGCACTTTTTTTGGTGGTCACTCTAAACAGGTTTCACTGTTGTATATGAACCAACCAGTATGCGCGTGCTCCTCTGGGTAGCGCAGCAGCAGCGCGCGCAAATCGAGAATGCGCGAGTACATGTATATACAGTAGGCCTATAGTTAGGATGAAGAGGCAAATCCTAAACCATTATGCACATGTACACGATTTTGCAAAATGTTCAAAATTATCACAGTTTTACAAAATTAGCCCAGGAACTGTCTCGCTATTAAATCAACAAATGGTGTAATTTTCGGCACAGAAAAATTGACGTTATTTTTCATTTGTAAATAAAATGAAAAAGAAGCATTTAATCCAAACGTGATTCTAACAAAATGTTTGGTATGAAGGTGGAATGAAAATACCAGTATTTATTTTAATGTAAATCAATGACGTCCAGGTCATTTCAAGGTGTTGTTTTTCAATGGCAACCCTAATTTAAGGCGACTTACATGATCAGTAATACTGTCAAAACGTCCAAAAGGGTCGCATCATTCACCTTCAATACATCTCCAAATTACACGATCAGTTTAACTGACAATGTTTTGGTTCAATAGCTCAATTCCACACTGTCAGTAGAAACAAGTGTCTCGCGATCATTCTGCGCACGTAGTGGCGCAATTTGGAAATACGGGTCAGTAGTAAACCTACCTGGCAAACGTGTTCAATATTAATGATAAGATTACTGATGCGAGTACGATCAACATCGTCAGTACTACTGACGGCATGCTTAACGACGCCTACAATTGCCAAACCACGCCCCAGTACTGATTCCAAAATCCGGATTTTTATCAATACTGGCCATCAGTCCACATTTATTCACACTACACGATCATTCTGACCGTCAATATCAAAAGGTAGTGACAGTATTATTTATCGTTTACAGCCCCCTTCAATTTATCGTACAGATTCGTATCCTTCGCAAAACATAAATAAACAAACATTTGTTATTTACTTATATTAAAATAAATAGCGGTGCTTTCATTCTTCCTTCATATAGCAAACACATTTTGTTAGAATCACGTTTCGATCAAATGCTTCGCTTAATTCATTTTATTTAGAAATGTCACTTTCATATCGCACTAGCGCATCACGAGTGACAACTCCAAATTGTTCATTTTGAGATAAAGCATTGGTAAGCGACTCGTCGTGAATTGAAGTATGGGGCCATCCAGAAATGATGTCACGGCTTTAGGAGGGGGAGGGGGGGTATGCTAAATTTGTCAAATCGTGACAATAGGGGTGGGGGCAGACTGTCAGTGTGATGTCACGTTTTTATACCTGCCAATGATAAAACAGTCCACCTTTCATTCAAGTTTTTAATCCAATGTTTCATGTAAAGTTATTTTAAAATGGTTTAAAAAGTGTGCACCTTTAATACTAAAAGCTAAGCA
>JAQGBX010001036.1:0-28045 GCA_034698745.1 Megaphyllum sjaelandicum
TACAGAATTCTAACCCATTGTACTGACCAACTAACCTGATCATGTATTATTTCAAAACACGAATTATACCTAAACACTTCTATGTCAGAAGGGGCAGAGTCCCCTTAGCACATTTTCATCTACTACTATACCCCTTAGGGCCGGTTGCACCAATAATAATACCCTAATAATGGGGTATTAATGCACCCAATAATGCACCAATAATAAATGTACCCCTCAATGATGAAGGCCGAGCCAGCACGGATCGTCTGCTACATATACTGTAGTTTTTATTTAATGGACCTTATGCAGATTTCGTCAGCGTGTATGTGTCACGTGACATTACCCGGAGGCATTGCCATGGATGCAGGCATGTTGATTCGATGAAAAGATCACATGATGAAACCCCATGCGGAATTCTGCTTATTAAAGGTCCAAGTAGAGATTATTCCTAATGCGGTGGGGAAAGTAATCTGTATTTATGTTTAGATTCGTTTGTTCAGTTGCATATGTAACGATGCATCGATGGCGTGCTGCGAAGTTCTTGATCATTTTTTTTGGAAAATGTCAAATTCGGAGAAAGATTTCCAATTTGTCGAGATATGGAAATTTCTTTTTAGAAACGGATTATTATCTTCCAGGAAGTGCTATACGGTATATCTCGTCTCATTTATTCGCAAATAAACCGATTCTGTGAAAAAGCAGGCTTTTAAAGAGGGATGTTGCAGCAGTCACTTCTCTCGCCCAATCAGTTGGCGCTTGCTTGCTGAAGTGTTGCTCGAGGTGTCAGGTCAGGTTGATTGTCAGTAGACAAAACCCTCAATTTCACTTGAAGAGCAGCCAAGATGGTTCAGCCAGCGGCCAATCCAGACTTTTTTTTTTGGTTGTTTGTTTCATCGCCTTGTTAACATCTTCCCTTTTATTCCTTACGTCCGATGAGTTGCTAAGAACTCCCCTCCCCCTTTTTTCTTTATTTCCGCAGCACTTTGCAAATGCCAGTAAGCCATCAGTTTTTTAAAATCACATGACATCCATGTGCTGCTTCGCTGACGTCATTTGGTGGTTCCCATTTCTGGAAATGTTGGCGCTTTGGAATGCGCGCATGTCTCTGTCCATTCGTACGCATGGTTGCTTAAATTGCATTCCTCAAAAGATGCGATATGGCTTCTTCTTCTTCTAATGGAAGGCAAGATGCTGCTGATGGAGATTAAAGCGAATTGATTTGCATTTTATGTCATGGACTTTTCTTCGAGAGGACCGATTACGTACACGCGTTTCGAAAATGTTTTCAAGATTTAGAATCTTTGCAATTACCTTTCGGTGGAAAATAAAAATTCCCTGCGGTTGAAAACCGTATGCAGATTTCGTAATTATATGGCTGTGCCACGTGACCCTATTCGATGGATTGGAAGGGAATTATCCGGTGACACGTTCCTTGTACAGTAGTCGTTGATTTGAGGAAATGAACCACGTGATACCGGCACGTGCATAACTCGACGTAAGACCCATGGAGGATTTAATTACTGGTCTGGTCTTTGAATAGTGGATTAGGAGTATTGTATTAGTTGAATGAAGGGGTTAATTAGTGGTTGAATGAAGGACTGAACTTGTGGTTAAATGAATGGGTTGATTAGTGGTTGAATGAAGGGGTTAATTAGTGGTTGAATGAATGGGTTGATTAGTGGTTGAATGAAGGAGTTAATTGGTGGTTGAATGAAGGGCTGAATTTGTGGTTAAATGAATGGGTTGATGGTTGGATTACAGGATTAATTAGTGGTTGAATGAAGGAGTTAATTAGTGGTTGAATCTTTGAATAGTGGATTAGGAGTATTGTATTAGTTGAATGAAGGGGTTAATTAGTGGTTGAATGAAGGGGTTAATTAGTGGTTGAATGAATGGGTCGATTAGTGGTTGAATGAAGGGGTTAATTAGTGGTTGAATGAATGGGTCGATTAGTGGTTGAAAGAAGGAGTTAATTGGTGGTTGAATGAAGGAGTTAATTGGTGGTTGAATGAAGGGCTGAATTCGTGGTTAAATAAATGGGCTGATGGTTGAATTAATGGATTAATTAGTGGTTGAATTAATGGATTAATTAGTGGTTGAATTAATGGATTAATTAGTGGTTGAATGAAGGGGTTAATTAGTGGTTGAATGAAGGGGTTAATTAGTGGTTGAATGAGGAGGTTAATTAGAGGTGGATTGAATTAAGGGCTTAATTTGTGGTTGAGTGAATGTGCTGATTAGTGGGTGCATGAAGGGCTTAATTAGTGGTTGAATCAAGGATTTAATTACTGGTTAATTAAACTGTTAAATAGTCCTTTTTTTATTAGTGGTATAACGTCTGAATAAAAGGTTTATTAGTTTAACATTTGAATAAAGGTGGTTTAGCGTCTGATAAAAATAAAAAATATAATTAGTCGTCTAGCTGTTGATTAATGGTTTTATGATTTAATAAATGGTTTAGTACATGTATTTGAATGAAGTATTTGAAGTAATTTGTTTTCTTAAAGGTTTCTTGGTTGAGTCAAGAATCAGATTAGTGCTTATCAGTTGAATTAAGGATCTAATTAGTGGTTGAATGTGGTTAAGTTTATTGATTAATGGATTAACATTTGAATGAGGGAGTTTAATTAGTGAGTACGCGTTGAGTAAATGATTTTATTAGTGGTTTATTAGCTGCATCAAAGACCTGATTAGTGTTTATAAGTGGAATTAAGGCTCTAATTAGTGGCTTAGTGGTTCAATAATTGTTTTATGTTTGTTGACTGAAGACTGACGGAGAGATAAAATTAACGATTTCATGGATAGCTGATTTTATTTTTACATGTATCAATAGTTTATTGGTTGAATACGGGACACAGCATATTTTTTTTAACCTGCCACACATTTCCAAACATCCAGTTATGAAATCATCTTAGTTTCCATTGCCTCCTCTCAATTATCACTTTCTCCATCAAAAATTCCAAAAGTATCACCATTCTTTGTAATTCCATCAATAATCTATTTTTGAAGCTCTTCATGCAGTGCTATGAAGTTTAATGTCACTATCTATACAACTAAGGTCTACTCATCTGTTATCTGGTCACTTTTTAAGATATATCGACAATGTGAAAATTGCAAAAAAGACAACAAACACTGGTCACTGTACACAATACACAGGTGGTCACTATACAGAGAATTTTTATGCAGGAAATGTACACTCCAAAAACCAATACACTAAAAAGTGGTCAACATAAACAGGTGGTCACCTTTCCAGGTTTTACTGTACATGTATACAGTATATTTGAAACCAAAAGACCCTGATTCCAACTTTTTTTATGCCAAATGTTGCGTAAATTGCGAAGGGCATGTAAAGGTCGTTCAATTCTCACGTGGCCATTAGTGTGATTTTTCAAATTGGTTGTAGATGTCATCTACGCCCTGGTATTTACCGATGTTATCAGTTATTGCAGTATACTACTGGCTGACAAAGTATCGTAATTAGTCCACACCGGTCTTTTTGAAGGTTAAATCACGCTGAATCACGTATACAATGTAACTTCTTGAAATATACATTATATTTCCTAATCATTGTGCAACATTTCTGAGAACTTCATGTATAAAAACCCATTACCAACATAATTTAATTTTAAAAGGCGTCATCTAGTGCTCAAGAAACTACAAAGTTCTTAACAATTTAAAATTAATCCTACAGGGAATTTAAAAAATGTGAAATTCAGATGTATTAGTTATTTCCCTTTTCGTTATCAGTAGATTAAAATTCGTCGAAGGTATTCCAAAAAAGGTATTCCAAAAAAAGAAATTTTTATGAAAAATTCCTTTTGGGTAATGGACAACTTGAGTACAGTGCTCAACATAATTTATGGGACACCAGTAAAATTTCATAAATTGGCAAAACAAACAATGAGAATTAACTAAACAATTTGCTGAAATTGTTTATTTTCTTTACAAAAATAACGGAAAACTGAAAAAGTCATACTTAAAGTGCAACATAAGTGATGGGACACTTTTACAAAACTTGCAATATTTCGTAAAAAATGTAGGGCCTACTGTAATTTTGATGACTTAATATTATGTTTAATAAGCTTTTATTTTGAATGATATAAGCCAATCTTCTTAGACTTAAAATGGTTCCTGATGCTGCCTATGCTAAATATGGGGCCATCATCAAAAAATGAAGAAAATCCAAGAATTAGTGTTTCCGAACTTTCCAAAATAGTCCAGGAATTTGAAGAAATAACTCTGTATCCTCAAACCATTCGCCAATTTCTTTCCAGAAGTGGTTATCATAATCAAACTGGCTGTCTGTTTTGGCAGGCACGCATGGTAGGCACAGTTTCTGTCCATTGCAAAACTGTCCTAGGAATTTCTGTCAAGCGATTAATTGCTGGCCTTTTTGAAATTTTGATCAGTTCTAATGCGATTATTATGCTTTTTCTTCTTTACGGCTCCCACATTCGCAAGGTGCAGAACAGCGTCACTTTCTGGCATGAATTTGTTTTGCAAAAACTTTGTAACTAATTATGGTAATCTCCTAATTACTCTTGATTTATTTAGCAGATGGTGTAATTTATGATAAACAGGTGAAAACGTTGCCAGCTACTGAAGTCCCTTGTCTTGATTCTTTTAGCAGATGGTGTACTACTGGTGAAGCTACTGAAGTACCTTGTTATATTCTTTGGTTTTCATTGCTTTCTGTTTTCTTTGGCATAGGTGCTGTTGGTATCCAGCAGCCGAGCCCCGGACCGTTGGATTGTCCCTGGTGGTGGACTGGAGCCAAACGAGGAGCCGAGCGTTGCCGCCATCCGTGAAGTCATGGAAGAGGCTGGAGTGAGAGGAAAACTTGGGCGATGTCTGGGAATTTTTGAGGTGAGTTGAAATTGTCTGCAAGGAGCAGGATTTTGATGGCCAACTAGTGTTCGGGCCAGCATTGATTTTGCCAAACCAATATGTCTGAATAACCCCGTGACGTTTCGTTGTTCCGCAGCCCAGGTTTAAGCGTGGCTCTCTGGCTACGGCACGGATTGTCGGTTTGGAATTCGTCCAGAATTCAGTGATTAAATATTTATATTTTTGTGTAAACACGGCTTATATAGACAGAACCCGAATAAGCCTAGGGAAAAACTATTTCTGGCGAATTTACCAAGGACAGAATTGCATTAAAATTTGATCGGAGCCATTGGGCTCGTACGTGGAGGCGAGACAAAGATGACATTTGAAACATTGCAAGCTTGGAGTGGCTGCCTCTCGCTGACACGGTATTTAATTACATGCCACTAACCCAGAAGACATTGACACGTGATTATTTATTCGAGGTTACATACCCCAGCCGGCGTTGGGTGGTTAATATGGATGACCGCCTCACCCTGATGTGTCTGACAGACTCAATTTCCTTCAGCGATCCGTCAGACACATTTGCCTCCCATGAAATGTGATTAGGAGAAAGCGGTCCAGGGAATATGTGACCACGCATGGTCACAAATGAGTTTGGACATTACCTAGTACAGATAATCCACGGTTTACTGTCATTCATAATACGTTCCAGGAAACTTGTTCGGACGTTGAATATGCGATTCGGTTCCCATGGGAATTAATGCAAAAATAATTAATTCGTGGCTGGCCCTGTTTTTGATGTATTGTAGTTATTCCAAGGCTGTTTTAGCCTTGCTTAGTTCTAACCACGTCGTTTCCTCATGATATCCTAGTGTGATTTCATTGAACATTCAATGGAGACGAATAAATCTCAATGTTTTTTTTTTTTTAATTTGGTCAAGTCTATGGAAATATCTGGTCTTTTCTGGTGGATCTTCTCACAACGTACTCGTACTCATTTTGGTACATTTCACCAAACTTTTTTACGTGATGTAATAAAATATATGAAAAATTGAGCACTATAGCGCTAGCAAGTGAAGTAAGATACAAGAACATGTAAATAATGTAAGAAAACATTGACCTTTACAAATATCACTCAATAGTCCTAACAATTGTCAAATTTCGGCACTCGCCCGTAACGCATTGCCAATTTCTAACAAGAGCTTCATAGGACGGTGAGGTCCATTGTTCTAGTAAGGTTGGAACGTTCATAAATGCGGATTTCTTTGTCTGCAAGCTGAGGTGGGGTCATAAAAGATGTGATTTAATAGGAATTGTTCTTGGGTTGAACATTGCATTGAAATATCCAATGCAGGGTTCCCCAGACCTGGAAAACCTGGAAAAGTCAGGGAAGAATGGTTTATTTTGAAAATGTCAGGGAAATTAAACTCAGTCATGGCGATCCAAAAATTTGCAAAAATTTTCCACATTTTCGAAGTACAGATTTGCCAAATTTTCCTCGTTTTCCGAGTAGAAATTTGCAAAATTTTCCACGTTTTCCGAGGACAAAATTGTAAAATTTCCAACTTTTTCTGAGCACAAATTTTTAACATTTTTCGAATACAAACTTTTCCCCATTTTAAAAAATGTTCATGCAATTTTTTTTTTCATTTTTAAAAAAATTGTACGTTAATTTTAAAAATTGTTGTTAATAAATTTAAAAAATATATATATATATTTTCCAGTGTCAATTTTTCACGGGAATTTTTTTTAAAATCTGGAAAAGTCAGGGAAGTTAAAAATGAAATTTCTTAAGTTACCCTGCAATGTTTGCAGCTGTTAAGTCATCGATAAGTGATTCAAGACAGTGTGCTATTCATTGTCAGAACTTAGCAGATGTGCTTGAAGCTACTAATTCGACATACATCATGTACCTAAAAAGTTTACACTGTACAGCATGTTTACAAATCCAGATTCGTGTACCAATTAAAACATCGTGTCCTCCAAGCTTAAGTTAGTGAAACAGAAGTTGTTTCAACCAGTGTAAGGGCAGATCTAATCTGTTTGACAAGTCTTGATTTAAAGCGTCGCTACCCCTGAATTTAAAATGAGTTCTTTTACACCTGACACGTTCATCGCACCCAGCAAAATAAAATGTAGAGAATAAGAAAAATAAGCTGGTACTTATTGCAAAAAAAAAGTACCAGTTTGCACTGGAGTTGCTTTGCCGAAAATGTTTCACAGTAGGTGTAACTGTCTGAAATTGTTTGTACTTGACAGAATTCGGAGAGGAAGCACAGGACAGCTGTTTTTGTTTTAGTCGTCACAGAAGAACTGGATGAATGGGAAGACTCTAAAAGTAAAGGTGAGAAAATGGCTCCTGAAGATGCGCCAGTTTGATCTACGGTCATTAGGATATTCAAGCAACCATTGCCAGAAATGTCACTTTATATCAGTACTGTTCCGAAAGCTTAGCCAAACCTTCAAAGATGACGCTAAATGGGGCGCTCAAAGTGCTTACGCAAACTAGATTACTGAAGCGTTCCTAGAACTTTTCTCGAAAAACTAATGACATCTTCATAAATAAACAAGCACGTGGCTACGGAAGAATCTGACAATGCAACAAGGTTAAATAATTTCTGACAAGCAAACAAGCCGTTCCCGTTTCTTCTAAGAACTCTGTTATCAGATTGTTTAGCAGCTTGAAATGACAGGTTATGCCTGATATCGAAGGAAAACCATTAACAGGGTACCACCAGACCTGAAAAACCTAGAAAAATAAGGGAACTTGAAAATTGTCTGGAAAAGTCCGGGAAGAATGACTTATTTTGAAAATGTCAGGGAATTCAACGTAGTCATTTGGAAATATTTTTACATTTTCCCAGTACAAATTTGAAAAATTCCCCACGTTTTCCGAGGACAAATTATCAAAATCTTTCCACGTTATCCTAGGAAAAAACTGCAAAATTTTCCTCGTGTTCCAAGGACAAATTTGAAAAATTCTCCATGTTTTCCGAGTAGACATTTATGGAAATTTTTCGCGTTTTCTGAGGAGAAAATTGCAAAATTGTCAACGTTTTCCAAGGACAAAATTTGCCAATTTCTCTTAAGTTTTCCGAGTACGAATTTGCAAAACTTTCTATATTTTCCGAGTACAAAATTGTCAATTTTTAAAAAAATTTATTCATGCTTATGTTTTTTAAACGTTTTCTGTGTTAATTTTCAAAACTGTCATTAGTAAATTTTGCAAAATATTTTCCTGTGTCGATTTTGCAAAATATGTCAATTTTTGACATTGATCGTGTAAATTTTTGAATACCTGGAAAAGTCAGGGAAGTTGAAAATGAAATTTCTGGGGGGGGGACCCTGATAAAATAAATGTCATTGCAGCATCCCTTGTCCAATCTTCATCGTAAAATAAAGTGGCGTGTTTTATGTTTGTGGCACTTTTGAAGCATTTCTAGCTTTCGGCAAAGGCCTTTCGCTTTTAAAATTGTGCATTGGTTGCACTGGAATCCTAATTACACGGTTTTCGTGAAATTATGTTTGGCGATTTTCTTTACATCTTGTCTACATGCGCATCTTTTCTTTTTATTTTCAGATAATTTTGATATGAATTTCGAGGAGCATTTTCCATTGTCGGCAGGTGACCAATATGCAATCATGTTTTCTCTTTTCTCCACACGTTTTTCCAGGTCGCAAGCGCAAGTGGTTTACAATCGGGGAAGCCTTAGATCACCTGGCTGGCCATAAGCCGGTCCAATGGAGTTATGTGAAGTTGCTCAGCAAGAACGACAAGGTGCCATAATGGGGTTTGATGGGAAACCTCTCGTCCTGAGACTTTTTTCCCAATCGTATCTTGACCTACCTTCCGATATTCACACATCTCGTCTGCTGGTTGGCATATCTTGTCTTTCCTCCGCTTCCTTTCTGTGCCCCCCTTCCCTCCCGAGGCGTGGGTGACGTCCCCGCAACGCACAATTGTTCGTTTCCAGAAGATATTGCTTTCTTCCCGCCCTCCAATAGCGTGTCCTAAACCCTTTTTTAGAGCTGTCGTTTTTATCCGTCATAGCATGTCGACAAATCGCCCAAAAATGAATCTTGCCCAATTCTAGAGGTCCCTGGCCATAATCATGTTCCGGCATAGGCAGAGTTGCACGACATTGCGACCGATGAACAAATGGCTCAACTCCTGAATTGCGCGTTAACGTTAGCCCTCATTTTTCTACGTGAACTATACATATACATGTATTGTATCGGCTCAAATTTGTAAAATTGTTTTCATCAGTTATTCCTTTGTCTCTTCTCTCTATCTCTCTCCGTATTTCCAACATCATTCCAGAAAGCAGAATTTTTGCCCCCAACCTGCGTTGTGTAAGGTACGGTGCCAGAGCGGCTTACAATGTCAAATCATGCGTGTCCGCATCCGGATAGTCCATGGTTGGGAAGGCTTAGAAACTCGATCAATTTGTAAACTTTTCCTGACCGATTTGCCGAGATGTTTCTTTGTTGCACCATGAAATGCAACCGAGAGGTCATCCTCTTTGGAGTGTCTGAAAGAGCATGGAACACGTCTCCGCACCTTCACCCACGCTGACTTCAACTATCCGATTTACCTTTTTTCTTTTCTTTTTGTAATATACTGCATATATATTTGTACAAATACCCGCGATAATCGCATCGTAGAGAGGGACAAAATTGTGTCAATGCCAAATATACATTCTTAGCTACGTGTCGATCTGACCATTTACGAGGCTAAGCCCCAGGAACAAAAACTTTTCGAGTAGCTGAAAATGTCGCAGTTACATTGATTTTTATATTTCATCTTACTCGCTTACTGTATCAAAATTTTTGGTAAGCGCCACATTCGTTGCGAGCTGTAAGAAATCAGCCAATGTCCGAGTTTTCGGTTTTGTAAACGCCTTTTATTTTTTATTGTGACGCATTCACTAGTGCAGTTAGAAAGTTCTCTTAAATTCAACAGCTGCTTTTTTAGCTCGCTTAGATTAGGTTTGCTGCATTAAGATTGTTCGCAATTTACTTGGACACGGGGTTGGTCAACGTGATGTTATGAATGTAAGGAAAGACTCGTAATCTTGTTTTCTCATCCAATTTTTGTTTTGCATTGGTACGATTTGCCAAATTGAATCATGTCACAACCAAGTGGGGTGGTCGTTCCAAATTAGGTTATGGTAATTCGAGCTGGATTTCAGATGTTCTGCATCTGATTTTCGAAATTCCCAAATTAAAACCACTGATTTTTCAATCTACTAACATGTTAGTGTACAATATATACAGGGGAGCTTGTCTGAAGGCAAGACGATGGTATATGGTACGAATGGAAATCAATTGTTAAAGTGTGCAGGCTGGACATTGTGTGTTTGTGCACTATAAATATATATACTATATAAATACTACAAAATGTTACTTATATTGTTGGGATGTGTGTTTTCTATTTGATGCGGGCGAATGGTGATCCTTGCTAAACTTAGTCGGATATGTAGCTCTTTGGACATTTTCATTCGCATCTTTATAAGTTATCATCTAAGGGCACATAAACTTAAAATGCCAATGAAACATCATAATAGGCCTAAGTTCAGCAGTAGAACAAAATTAAGATCATTCTGATGTCTCTACATATGGCAGTACTTATGGAAACTTAGACAGGATTCCCCCAGACCTGGAATACCTGAAAAAGTCAGGGGAATTCAACTTAATACTCTTGTGGCAATCCGAAATTGATGTTTCCAAGAGTTTTGCACAAATGGCACCTTTAAACTCCCCCTTAAAAGCTTGTTCAGTAAGTTTTCATAAATAATATAATGTCGATTGAGCACGTTATTCTCTGAAATCAGCTTTTAAAACTGATTGAAAGATTTGCCTTGTGTAAGTAAATTCTAACTAAGAGGATATCATTGATTAACTTGCTTAATGAATTTGTTGGTAGTTTCAGACACTTCCCTTCGGGCAAAAATGAATTACACCAAGAAAAATTAGGCTTGGTGTTAAGATCCATGTAAACAATTTAAAATATGCTTAAAAACGACAGGTTTATTTTTCTCATATTTAGTAGAACTTTTGTTTTACAATATCAACCTTTTTATTTTTGGAATCCTTGACAAACTAAGCCTGCATTTCTAATTTGCAACAGCTATTAAATAATATACTGTATTTCCTGCTCTACAACTGGGAATTTTGAAATAATTGGAAGATACTTCAGTAATTCAAAACGTTACTAAGTGAAATTCAATCTACTCTTTTAACACTTTTTTGGTAATTTGTGGTGAGGCATTAAAACTGAATGAAACTATGCCGATATAAGTTTCCTACACCTTATAAAATTTCCGGTTTTCTTTTTGTTCCACGTTCATAATTTCATCTGAACATCGGTGAAAATTTCACAGATTAATTTGGAATGAAAGGAAAACGAATTCATTTATAAAAATATATGTGAAAAACAATCTTGAGGAAGAAACGTCCATCTTCTGGGCAGCAAAGTGTCCTGACTTGCCACACTTCAACTTGCTCATTGGTGTCACACACTGATGATCTGACGCCTGCTGTTTTCTTTTAACGTTTTTTTTAAGATGTCTTGGATTTCAAGCAAGTAATTCGTCCAACTTGAATAGATCTGCAAGCAACATATTGCCCAGGACATAGCGTGGGCAATTGCGTTGAGTGCTACATGCGTAACACTAAATTGTGCTCCACTCAGTGAAGACAGTGGTTCCTTGAAGGCTTCATTGTTAACTCCATTCAAGAACAGTATTTTCACTTGAGAACCAGGTTTGTTCGAATTTTACATTATCTCTCATCTCTCGTTGTCGGCGGACGAAGAATGTTGCGCTTGACGCACTGGACCATCCACTGTATCCCTTCGTCCACTCCGTCTCTAATAAGTACAGAAATGGCAAGCAAGTTAGTATTCATTTGATTAAGCATTATTAAGATTAAGCAGACTTTTTCATTTACTCGATACATCAAGATGGTCATTTCAAATTGTTACCAGGAATAGTATAATTTCCCTTAACGTGAATAACGAGAAGCTTTTCATGATTCGTTGTACAAGACAGAATTCTCATCAATAAATCCAATTGGCGAGTACGTTTTATGTTCCAATTTGTGTTTTATTTGCTGATTGTTAGAGATGGGTGAGCTGAATTGCAGAGCAAAGTCGAGCTTAGCAAGTTTTGTTTGGAATGGTTTACTCTAGTTTCACTAACTCAAAAATAATTGCTCTACCATTAATTTACTGTGAAGTAGCTAGAGGCTATTGTCATTTGAGTCGAGCTAGATATTTTCAGATATTTATACATTCCAGCAGTAACCTGGCATTATTGTAAGAAAGCAAACTGTACGCACCCCTTTAATGCAGATACTGGCAACACTAAACAGTCTCGCCTTCCTATCCTATGTGCGCTATCATTGAACACAGACTTTATCTCTCCTACTGACAAGCATCCGTCTATATCTTGTTTATTGGTGACAACCAATAACGGAACACCATCTAATGATTCATTCACTATCATTTTATCTGCAATAAAATAAATTTGTCAGTTAACCCGAATCGATTTCCCAAGCTGTACTTCAATTGTTTACCAAAAGCTTCTTTGGATTCAAGTAATCGCTCCTTGTCAGATGAATCAATGACATAAATTACCCCATGCGATTCAGCATAATACTAAAATGAAACATTTTTGTTTAGAAAACTGGTTATCTTTCGAGTCATAGCAATAGTTGCAAAATTTCAGTAAGTTACCTTATCCCACAGTGACTGTAAATCTTCTTGTCCACCCAAGTCCCAGAAATTTAATAAAACTCCACTAATGTCAATTTTTCCAACTATTATGCGAAAGATCAACGATTAGAAACAACATCATATAAATGTGTTTAATTTTCACAGGTGATATACCACTTACTATTTAATCCTACTGTCGTGGTGATTTTATTTGGATTCATCCCTTTATAATTTCTGTTAAATTTTGTCTTCGTTTGCTCGAGGTAAGTCTATAAATAAGCAAAAAAAAACAAAAAACTTTCAGTATAGAAATTAGGAATTCTTATAATTATATTTTATACTATACAGTGAAAGCCGCTTAATTCGATCACGTTGGTTCCAGCAATTTTGACCGAAATAGACGATGGACCGTACCAAAATAATTTGTTCCGTTTTAAAAATACATATGTACTTACTGAACATATTTTTAAAATTTTATTTATTAAAAAAAGGTGTAACTAGTGTTTGATGGTGCCTGTTTGGTGTAACGACTGAAATTTCCTTTTCTAAAATACGCAAAAAAATCCATATCAATCAAGCTGCTAATGCATTACAGCAGCCACTTGCACGTTGTCGAAACGTGTCCGTGCTTGTATGAAGCTGCTCAAACTTGTTTCGCACGTTTGATTTATGCAGACATGTGGAAATTTGTTCGAATTATGCGATGAGATGACCAAATTAAGCGACTTTTTTTTACATAAGGCAGCACAAAGAAAAAAAATCAGTTTGGACTATTTTGACCGAGTAAAATGGCTGACCGGATCAAACGTAATCGAATTAACAGGCTTTAATAGTACATTATGATTAATATTTTATCTATAATGATTTAACATTGAAAGCAGTCACTCGTGATCATTGCAGCGCAGAATGTCAGAAGTAAGAACGTCACCAGCTGGCTTGAGGTGTTTTTAGTCATGAATATTCCCAATTTACAAAAATGAGCAAAGAATTGTTAATAATGGATCCAATTAGTTGATCAAGGAATGACATACTAACACGTATTTGTACTCGAGCACTGAACCATATATACTGCTGAACATACGTGGAAAATGACATGTTCCAAACTTAGTCATAACACCATAAGCATGTACTGTAGCCTACGTGGAATACATGACATTTTCCAAGCTATCATAACACAGTCTCGATCGACTATTATCGAATTTCTCAACCCTCAAAGCTTACTTACAGTTTTACCAGCATTGTCAAGCCCCAATATTAAAATGAAATAGTCGTCTTTTTGGAACAGGTATCTCCACAATCCGTACAATAAGGTATACATCTCGAATTTCGTAGTTGTTTGTTTTCAAACTGGACACCCTGCAAAAATGAAGCGTGTCGGAATCACACAAAATATTCAAGCACTTTCAGCGACAATTCAAGGAGTGCTAGTTCTAGGCGTGATCGGGTTGCAATTTAGGGTACTCACGCGAATTTTGAGCTCCAAATATTTGATAATTTGACATATTTTTCTCAGAGGCTAGCTGACACTCTCCATCGGAATAAAGCAGCCTGCCACTTTCCAAAATGGCCGCCAGTACGTGATGACGTCATCTTCAAGTTTCCGTTTCCTGTGGGTGACATCGTCATTTCCTGTTTCTTTGATTAGTCCTTCGAAAAATGGCGAAAAAGACGTACGATCTGCTGTTCAAGTTACTTTTGATCGGCGATTCTGGTGTCGGGAAAACTTGCATTCTCTTCAGATTCTCGGACGACGCCTTTAACACGACATTTATTTCAACGATAGGTAATTATGACCGGTTTTTTTAATGCGTTTTGGCGTCCTTTCCCTTTTTTTTTGTCCCTTGATTGGCGCTTGATTGTTCATGTTATCCGGAGCCTCGTCTAGCGTGCGACAACCTTGGGGCGTTGATAAAACCGAAATTTCAACTAAATTTCCAATGTTTCGACTTACGAACGGCTGTTTAGAACTGATTTTGCCGTTTCTAAACTCGGGTTATTAATCTTTGCCGTTCGTGCGAAGTCCGTGGCCGGAGTTAGCTGTTGCTAACACTCCGATGTAGTTTTAGGCCTATTTTTTCCCACACATTTCCCGAGTCATGGGCAATGTAACACCTCATCAATTATGCATAATTCGGTAGTTGCCAATTTCAAGAATGCCTGGTATGGCGTGTGTGTTGGAATTGCGTAAGATGCCACGATTCAGCCGCGCTTTAACCCTCTTGCGTTTGGTTTTTGCAATGGCTTTTATTACACAGGTGTTGGGGATAGTGCACTAATCGGTGGATTAGTCAGTGTACCCGAAATTTGAGTACCGTGAGATTAGGCCTGCTTTTAATTAACGAAAATGATAAGTAGGGTTGGTTTTCGAGGATCATAATCGGCAAGCAATGCTTGCTGCTCGCAACTGCTGAAGTACTTGTACAACTTTCAACCCCGGTGCAGTCGGTACATAGTACCATGTGGCAGGGTGGATCATTATACAATTTAAGGCAGACTAAGTAGTCTGGTCATGATGGACCAGAACATCACAATTTAGTTATAGTTCCCATATTTGGGATTTTAACAAGGAGGATGGGATAGGAAGACCGTCATTGCTGATTTAATGTAGGAACTATTGTGGGAAACCATGAAAAACCACAATCGAGGATAGCCGACCCGGGAATTGAACCTGGGTCTACCGAATGCTAACCTCTAAGCCACCTTACTCGGCTATTCTTTCTAATTTTTACCCTTCATAGTACCATTTGGCCGGGGTGATCGTTATGAAAATTAAGTCGTACGGAGCAGTCTGGTCTTCATGGACCCCAATATCAGAATTAAGACTTGATTGTGATGTTGGGGTCCATCATGGCCAAAGTCGTATTTCCCATATTGGGACCTTAACGTGGAGGATGGGAAAGGATGATGATCATGGTCAATTTGAGGAACTATCCCAGCATTCGCCTGGAGGGATTTTGGGAAATCATGAAAAACCACGATCGAGGATAGCCGACATGGGAATCGAGCCCGTGTGTACCGAATGCGAGAGTGCTCGGAGTTTTCTAAGTAATGTGTTGTAAAAATGCTTTTCTTAGTCTATGCTATGGGATCTGCCTTTCTGTGCAAATTTGCAGAGGCTTGTCTGATTGCATTATTTGCATAGCAGCACTGCATGTTTATTTAGGCTGTATTTACAATGAACGAATTAAAGACAACCGTCGTCACTCATGCGCAGATGAAATTGCCGTACGTCATTTGTACTTTTTGGCAGTCAAAAAGGAAATGGACTAGAGCTCTACTTTGTCGAAATGGATAGCAGTCATTGTATAATCTATGGAAACATAAAACGATAACCGAAAGTCAGACGGAACAACTAAATAATGCGAGAAAAGCGGTGACGTTTTCAAGATTGCATCAACGACCGTTTATGTCTTCAATTGGTTCATTGTGAATACAGCCTAGTTTCCTAGCATGGATGTTTCCATGCGCTGTTGGTGCAAAAGTTCGAAGTCTACTCGAACCATATCTTTGAACCAACTGTCTTCACTTAACTTATCGTGACGGCAGTTGCAACAACTCGGTAAACCTGCTTTTTTCTCCCCCGACCTTAACCGATAGTCTGATATTCTGTGCTGTCTTCACACGAGCCAGTGCGCACTGGGAAAAATCTATTGTCAAGTTTAGCTATCAAAGATGCAGTGATTTAAGTTACGATAAGTTTCCGTAGCCGAAGCTTGTTTGAGGAATGAACCTTAGAATAACCTACAACTTTTTTTACAACCAATTGAGAATGTTAGTTCTGAATTAAAGAAGTTACTTCCCGTGCAAGTAAATGCATTTTGTTTGTGCTAGGAAAATTCGATAAAATTGTAGCAAATGCTTCAATGTCACGTAGTTTGCTTCGGCGGCTACAGTCTAATACCTTCATTTTAAAGATTTAGCACGTGTTATTTGCATCTGCTAGTGCCAGCGAATGTAGTTGGCCTTCCGTTCGCTTTCTTGAAATGTTCCTCGCAAATCATCTTGCACCGTGATTTTAAGTAATAACTGGCTCCCGAGTTCTTCTCTCGGCTTCAAGTATTTCTTCCAACGTTTATAACACGGTTGAACTTGAAACTCTGACAATCGAAAGTACGGCTCGATAACGTTCTTCATCGATAAACGCCTGCCATATGAAATCTGGAATCTCATTCGAAGAGCTCTGTTGAACTCGGAGAATTTCACAATGTCAACATTGTTCAGCTTATTTGACCCCTATTGTTGCCAAACAGAAGCTGCAAATTGCTGCACCATCGTTGCTCTTGCGTTTTCATCGGATTAACTTCCAACGTTGGTTTTCCGAGGAACCATAAACAATGGCCAGATAAATGGCGTCTGAGGAAATTGTTAATTTTTGGGATGCTTTATCGTCGGGGACGGGAGATTGAAGTGATTTGAAACACAAAGCAGCTGTCTCAAGTTCACTTCCCCCGCGCTCCGGAAATCAAAAGCCCTGCACGAAAAAAGGCCATTGTTCAGTAATTGGCCAGAGTTGATGAAAGGATATCAGTGAGCAGAATTTCCACTTGTTCAGCCACTAATTAACCAAGTCCAGCTCTCTGGGGCGTGCTATGAAATCCTGGAAAAGGTCAACGCTGCTTGTGCGAACTAGTCATACGCACATGAGGCAAGAGTGGCTCATCAACTCAATTCGAGTATTGTTGTCAACTTGCGTATTCACGGTGGTGGGCAGACCTGTTGAACAGTGGCTTCATCAACTTTACCGGTAATAAAATTGGTTGAAATGCATATGGTTGAGCCAGTGTTGCGTATTGGGTGTAAGTATGAGCGTGGATTGCTGCATTCATAGGCAATTCAGGTTTAAATTCTGGGGAATTTACCAAACCTTTGAGGTTTGAGAATGTAAACTGCACATTCGAACCTGTGTGTTTTAATCTGAGACTCTATGATTCAGTCTGAGCAGCCAGATGAAAGATTGTAAATAAGGCGATTTACATCCACGTACTCGCAATGCTGTAAATTATATGCTGGAACTTTATTAAGACAAACTCGCTTAATACGAATAGGGTGCCCCCAGACCTGGAAAAGTCTGAACTTGAAAATGTCAGGGAAATTCTGCGAATCAGTGTTCTGTTGTCAAAATCCAAAATTACATTCAATGTTTTCACGTGGTTAGCTCAGGGCCACTTTGCAAAAAAAAAAATTACGTTTTCAGAGTAGAAATTTGCCAAATTATTAAACTGTTTTTAATACAAATTTGCAAGATTTCTAACCTTTTCCGAACACAGATTTGTAAAAATTGTAATCTTTCTAGAGTTCAAATTTGCAAAAAAAAAATTAATCTTACTAGAGTATAAATTTGCAAACTTTTTCTGCTATCAATTTCCAAGATTTCCAACCGCTTTCAAGGGTAGATTGGCACGACTTCCAATCATTTCCGAGAACAAATTTGCATGTTTTGAGACTCCTTCAAATGTTCAAAGTTTTTGCAAATTTGTACTCTGAAGAGGTGAAAAATTTTCAAAAATTTTGCAAATTTACGCACATTTTTTAAAGGCAAATTTTGCAAATTTATTTATCTTAAATTTCATTTATTGTAAAACTGTTTAGAAAATTTTCCTGCGCCGATATTACAAAATTGTGGTTGGTCAGGGAAATTTGTGTGAAAACCTGGAAATTTGAGGGAACTCTGTACGAAGCAATTCCCAGTTTAGTCCTAGGGTATGCTTCGAATAATTTGAATTTCTTCGTTTAAGACGCACTCGGATAATGCAAATTGTTGTTTACCGCTACATTTCGTTAATACGAATTTTAAAGTTAAAACGAAGCTTAAATTATCGCTTTGGTAACATGAAAATGTAAGATTCACAAGTTCTAACGATTGCACTTTTTTTAAAAGAGTATAAATTTGCAAAATGTTTTACGTTTTCCGAGGACAAAATTGCAAAATTTCCCACGTTTTCCGTGTACGAATTTGACAAAATTTTCCACGTTTTTCGAATACAATTTTTAAACATTGTCCACGTTTTCCGAGGACAAAATTGCAAAAGTACATGTATATCCATAAAAATTGTTCTAATTCATGCCTAAGACTACTCTAGAAAAAATTCCCGAAGGCAGGGTATCACAGACCTGGAAAAGTCAGGGAAATTCAACGTAGTCATGTTGCGATCCAAAACTAATGCTTCTAAATGGTTAGCACAGGGCCCATTTTCCGAGTAGAAACTTGCCAAATTTTCCACGTTTTTCGAGTAAAAACTTGCAAAATTTCCTACGTTTTCCGAATAGAAATTTGCAAAATGTTCTACGTTTTCCGAGGACAAAATTGCAAAATTTCCCACGTTTTCCGAGGACAAATGTTCAACATTTTCCGAATACAAAATTGTCAAATTTTCAAAAAATTGCAACGCAAATTTGTATACAGTTTTTAAATTGTTCTTAAATTGTTTTTAAATTTTCAAAATTGTCATTAGTAAGTTTTGCAAAATGTTTTCCTGTGCCGATTTTGCAAAATATGTCAATATTTGACGTTGTCATTGGTCGGGGAAATTAATTTTTTTAAACCTGGAAAAGTCGGGGAAGTTGGAATTGTCATTTCCGGGGGAACGTTCCCTGGAAGGGCATCCCCTTATTATGGCTCTCATTGTATGGAATTGGACACGACTGTTTATTCCGTTTTAAAATGGACAAGGTTAGACCAGGAAAAGAAAGGATTGCGGAATGAAAGCCAGGACAAACTCTTGGCCAAATTTCAATTTTGCATTAGTCAACTTTGGTCACATGCTACCCGAATGCTAATGCCATAATGAGCTGGAATCGAGTTGCTTCCTGATTATTTTGATCCTTGATAACCTAGCTCGTTTGGAATTACCAGTGAATGCTGTTACGTTATCTCTTCTTGAAAACTCTCTTAATTGAAGAAACTAATTGCGTGTAGAATTAAAAGTAGACGTGGATCTTGAAAACTCGGCCTCCTTACCCCCCCCCCCCCCCACATACACAAAACCCCTCTTGGGATCGTACATGCCATGTATATCGATGGCCTGCTGGAAAGTTGCTTTCATCTCCAAATGTCAAGATTGACCCATTTTGCCAAGAAAATCTCATTGGAAATTGTGGCGTGAAATGATTGTCAGCAGAATCTTGTGGAAAAGTGAAATTCCTGCTTGTCTGGGCCAGACAAAGCAAGCATGCGGCTATGCAAGTTGACCCGTTTGCAGACAAATTATAGGTGGCTGACCAGGGAGAGGGGAGATGGTCGCCCTTGGTTATTCGAATTTATGAAACCTTGAGAAAAACAGGACACCGAGGAATTGCGCATCAGTGTGTTTCTGGCACTGACATTCACCTGTTGAGGCGCTGCTAGCTGCTGGTGATGACGGCACCTCGTGAAAAATTGACTCATGCCAGGAAGTGCTGATTGAAATGTTAAAAATAATAATTAAATACTCTATTTGAAGCTACGTCCACGCCTTGTTACTAAATTGTTCTGGCCACTTGTTTCTGGAAACTTAAACATAAGTTTGCTTCCAGAATCAATTGACAGCAGTTGAGCAACTAAACGTTTCTTAGCTTCCTCCAGTGTGGACATTTACACTAGGGACATTCTCAACTTATCAAATGGTGCGACTTTCATCATGTCCAAGTGATATTGAGATCTTCAAAAAATGTTTAGATTGAATTTCACTATTGGAACTGCAAACATTCTTAACGGTGTGAAAGGATAATCGTGTCATTAAGGTCGTCCTAGTGGTTTGGTTTTTGTTGATTTTTTTCGAAGATTTTGTAGTTTGTCGTAAATTGGTGAATTTGACGTTCACAAACTCCCTTGGTGTTAATTTTTAATTATTTAAAATGAAGTTTGGAACTTGCTGAAAAAGTCACAGAAATTCAGCGTAGTCAGGACCCATTTGGACACATTTTTACTTATTCCCAGTATAAATTTGCAAAATTCTCCATGTTTTCTGAGAAAAAGTTATCAAAATCTTCCACGTCTTTTATGAGGACAAAAGTGCAACATTTTCAACGTTTTGCGAGGACAAATTTGCAATATTTTCCACGTTTACTGTGTCGGTTTATAAAAAATGTCAAATTTTGAAATTATCATCGGTCAGGGACATTTTTTTTAAAAAAACCTGGAAAAGTCAGGGAAGTTGAATATGAAATTTCTGGGGGAACTCTGTAAAATTAACTGTGCGTTCTCTTTGGGAATTCCACTGAAGGTAGATTTGGACATAAACAGAAATAATTCCAATTGACCTTTCTCCGTCCAATGAAGGTAAATAACTAACTACACTGTATAGATATTGTTCATTTCACATTTTTTTTTTAAAAATTCACACTTAATTTTTAATTTTCTTCATAACTTTTTCATCACAAAGTTGTAGCATTCCCCTAGATGGCGCGTTTTAAAATTCCAGTAATATTTTTTTTTAAATTTAATTTCAGTGAGTACAACTTTTCTAATCATTTAGTTTTTGTTTCAGTTTTTGTAACGTATTTTTCTATACCTTAGACTATCTTCGAGAAATTCCCACTGCCAACGGTTCACTGGTAGGTTGCAAAAAACACCAATTCATGGGAAATTTAGTGTGCAATTTCCAATTCCTACTAATTTTCCTTCGTTATCTATAGAGAAAACATATCGCAATTTTATTCCCAGGAAATCGTTTTTAAAGATATTCCGCAATAGATATTTGAATAATGTCCTGTGTGTCTGAAATAAATGTCCCAAAAATAAACAAATCTGGGTAAATAGCAGTTCTTTTGCAGACTTGTGACACTCATTTCCTAGTCATCAAAAATGCCTTCATTTAATAGTGTGAAAAATGTAATAAATTCTTACTTATTATCAAATTTGTTTCCACCAATGCCCGGATTGTTCATACGGTTCTGCAATTTAGCCCAAAACTATTTAGAAACTCGATAAACATGTGCAGAAGTGTTTATTTTAGCTCCAATCTCGGGGATAATTTCACTGTAAAAAAGGTTATTGCAAAACATTCTTAGAACATTATGGCATGTCACGCTTGTAAACACAAAAAACGTGGGAGTCAGTTTTGCTGAACTTTGCTTTCTAAAAGAATGCTCCAAAAACCACGTGTCTTCACATGGTTTGTTTATCCCATGCATCACATAGCGTAATTTACACTATTTTTGGACTCTTACGATGTTTGGGGATGATGAGGGCAATGATGACGAGCCATATTTTTGAAGAAACACGTGACATTGACTGTGGATGGCGCTTTTTTTTTCAGCAGTGTTTTCATGCCATTGCTCATGGAAGACATTGACCTACAGTTATACAAATTATAGGTTGGGTTGCAAATGATTGCTTCTTGCGCAACCAATTTAAAGTCGACTAATTATCTGATTGTGCATAACATGCAATTTGCAGCGCAGAAGGTTTCGGGTGTGAAATGCAGTGACTTTGAAGCTCGGAGCATTTACCAGT
Organism: Megaphyllum sjaelandicum; assembly: GCA_034698745.1. Taxonomy (NCBI): domain Eukaryota; kingdom Metazoa; phylum Arthropoda; class Diplopoda; order Julida; family Julidae; genus Megaphyllum; species Megaphyllum sjaelandicum. The sequence continues at coordinate 21,963 of JAQGBX010001036.1, forward strand.
GGCAGTTTAGAAAGCAATTTTATCCCAATTTTTCTCAATAAAACCAGTCTTTCCATGTATGGCAGAGGAAATAAGTCGAATATTGAATCAGGATTCCCCCAGACCTGGAAAGTCAGGGAAGAGTGATGTGTTAAAAAGGTCAGGAAAATGCAACGTGTTAACGTTACCTTGCCACAATCCAAGTTAATCATTCCACGAGGTTAGCTCTGGGCCAATTTTTAAAAATTAACGAATACAATTTTCAAATTTTTCATCAATTTTCGAGCCCAAAATTTCAAAAAAAAAATTAAAACACAAATTTGCAGCATTTTTGATGCCAAATTTGCAGCATTTTTCGAGGACAAAGTTTGCAAAATGTGCAATAGTTTCCGAAGACATTTCCAAACTTGTCCACAGTTTCTGAGGACGAATTTGCAAAATCGTCAACCTATTCCGAGGACATATTTATAAAATTTTCAGCATACATGTGTTCCGAGGATAAATTTGCAAAATGTTCAGAGATTTCAGGTGGCGAATTTGCACCGTTTCCCATGAAAAATGTGCAAAATTTTCAGCATTTGTCGAGCACAAATTTTACAAAGTATTTTCGACAATCTTTGAGGACGAATTTTGCAGAATTTAAAACAGTTTGTGAGGACAAATTTTCAAATTTGAGCAATTTTCAACCTATTCCGTCAATCCGAGGACAAAATTGCACAGTTTTTAACCTTTTCTTGTCCTGATTTTGTAAAACAACGAATCAACCGTTTCCTGTGTTAACTTAATTTTGTTTAAAAACCTGGAAAAGTAGGGGAAGTTGAATACGAAATTTCTGGGGGAACCCTGTGAATGGAGGAGTAGATGTCAAAATATAAAATTATCAAAAGTTTTCTGTTTTAATTTGTAGTGTAATTTGACTTAATCTGAGACACTGTGATCTGAGGTTCAAAGTATTTAAGGGGATCGATGGAGGAAATTTTCCAGAATTGTTTTCACATGAGCAATGAATGAACCAGTTGGAAAATGTTCATTGCTCATCATCTCATCATCCATTGTACATGTATGTATCGTATTGTAATCATGTTCCTCCTTGTTTCTTTTCAGGGATCGATTTTAAAATCAAGACAATTGAACTCAGAGGAAAGAAAATAAAACTACAAATATGGTTTGTTACTTTTTATTTTTAAAAGTTTGTATAATTAAGCTGACTTCCTGAAGGAAAATTCCGTGTTATCAAATATTTGCTTAACTCGACCTTCAAATGAATTTTTTTCTGCGGTTTTTGATAACCATAGTATTATTAGAATGCAGGTCCAATAAAAATGCCTGGTATTTATTATTTGTACACATCACGTGGAACATTTTGCTAACAGCGACGTGGCAAGCCAAGGTGGTGTCTTGGCTTCCGCAAAAAGTTCGCAACCTTCGGGTACCAAACTGACTTCCTATAAAAACACCCCCTTCCCTTCTGTGACGTAAATGGAAGACCTTAAGAAAGCAAATAAGTTCTTACATAAGTTAGCTCACGTTTTTTTCAACGGTTTTTTTAGTCGGAAGCTGTTGACAAGGTTCCTAACTTGAGGTGGGAACAACTTTCATGCTTGTGTCAAACTATGGCAGATTTTTTAAAAAAAATGTGCTTCGTGTGTAAATGGCACTTGTGGTTTTTTTGGTCATTTTATTGCAGTTCTGCTGTGTTTGCAGAAAATTTTATAATTTAGATTATTGGCAAAAAAATATGGTTGCATTTGATTAAATATGTCAATGGGATGGTCAGCTCGTTATTTAACATTAAGGATGTCCTTGGCATGAATTCGGTGAAAACCATGTTTTGTTCTAGGGTGAATGAAAGTTGTCTCGAAGTTGTTGTCTGCAGGTAACTAGGGAGTTCTTCCTAAAAATACATTTTTCATAAGAACCGAGATCAGTTTGAACCTCCCTCATATGACCCGAGTCAAATAACTTTTAAAAGCCTCGCCTTGAACAATTTAAATTCCTTACGTTCAGGACATTTTAAATTTTTTCATTACAAGGACTGATCATAAAAATATGAAGTTTTTCGTGGGGAAAAAACTCAAGACTTAAGTTTATAAGAAGACTTTTTTAAAAATGTTTCCCATTACATTTGTATTTGAGTTGCAATTGATACTATAAATTGATCTTATAATAGTATGCAACAGTATGAAATTGGAAAAAAAATCACAAAACAATCTTGCATGAAAAAAATACTGGGCATAAATATTTCAGGAAAAGAATTTTTAATTTAAGAATTGTTTTTGTGTATAAATCACATATGATTTCAAATTTTTTTGTACATCTAGGCAAGCAAATTCTTCGAAAGTGGAATTAAAAATGATGATAGATTAAATGGCTCAACTTTCTTGTTTGGCCTCTAACTTTGGCCTAAATAATAATATCAAGTTGAATATCATTACTCTTTACGTATCTTTTACAAAACTTCTCAGATTTCGAACTAATAGGCTGGAACGTGTTATCCGGATTGTGAAATCCGTTTGTAACATTAACGGATTTATGAGCAATTGATGATTTTTTTACAGGGATACTGCAGGCCAGGAAAGGTTCCACACCATCACGACGTCATACTACCGAGGGGCAATGGGAATTATGCTAGTTTACGATATAACACATGCGAAGACATTTGACAATATAGCGAAATGGCTGCGGAATATAGATGAAGTGAGTTTATTGACTTCAATAAATCCAATTTCGATTCATTTGGAAATAATTTGATGTGCAATGGGATGAACGTGAACTCAAAATTGAAATGTTGATAATCCGCTAGCATGCAAATGAAGATGTAGAGAAAATGATTCTGGGAAACAAATGCGACATGGACTCCAAGAGAATGGTCAGCAAAGAACGCGGCGAATCGGTTGGTTTTATTTTTTTGTTTAAGTTGCATTGCCCATTTCGTTTTTTTGCGATTGTGTCACGTGCTAACAAGTGGTTGAATATTTTCCGGTCAGATTGCCAGGGAGCATGGCATTAGGTTTCTGGAAACGAGTGCAAAAGCAAATATTAACATTGAAAAGGCATTCATGGAATTAGCGGAATCAATATTAAATAAAGTACGTGGAGATTTTGGCAAGTTCCGAGTAAAAAACAACAACTTGGTAGCTAACATGTTATCTGATTGCAGACACCTGGAAAAGACACGCAAGAATCCCCAGATAACGTGAACATCAGCAGAAGGATAAATTCAAATTCAATGACATGCTGCTAGGTGAGGCTTTTTAACTTACTCCATTCCTCGTTTTTCTGCCAATTCTGCCAAAAAAAAATTGAATTGATTAGTTTTTATGCCATTTATGCTTCAGTCCCTCGTACATAACCAACTCTATTTTATGAAAAATGTACAATTCCAAGTAACGAAATACATAAGAACAGTTTCCCCAGGCCTGGAAAAGTAAAAGAAAATGATTTATTTTGAAAAAGTCAGGGAAAACGTACGTTTGCACTTGGTTAGCTCAAGGCCCATTTGCAAAATTTTCAGCGTTTTTCGGAGGACGTACTAACAAATTGAAAAATTTTCAAGAAAAGCAGAGTAGGCCTCAACATTTCTAAGATCTTCAACTGTTTTAGAATAAAGGTTTGCATAACTTCCAATCTTAGACTTTTACAAGAACAAATTTACAAAAATTTCAGCCTTTTCCGAATGCAAATTTGCAAAAATTGCAATATTATTTCGATGACTTATGCTAATGTAATAAATTTATCAGTAGTAAATATTGCAAAAATATGGAAAATAGGAAAATTTGTGTAAAAACCTGAAAAAGTCAATGTAGCTGGATATTAGTTTTTTTTAAGGGCACATTGAAGAATGGGACGGGTTCGTTATGTGGGGAAGTCTGTAAAGCATAATTTTTGGGGGAAAAAAACCAGATTGGCATATTAATCCAGTTTATAATTATAAAAAAAAATTGCCATGCCTGTGGTGGTGATAATGTTGTTTCTTATTTAGATCTCTACTTTTGACATCACATTGAGCTAATCTTGGTGAAAGGCAAAGATCCGTCAGTGATTTACTACTGGAAAGTTTGATGCACGTGTGTCGGCTCCACACCGGACCTCCAAAATGCTTCACGGCTCGTTAATTTGCGTTCATTCATGTGTTGATTTTGCTGGCATCGGACACCATCCCTATTAATACAAGTAGCATCTCTTTGTTTCAACGTGCTGACATGCTCAATATTTGCTTAATCCTCCGTTCGGCCCATAGGCTGCATTCTCGAAACAACTCGGCACTTTGCACTGTCATCATAGCAAGCTTAAGCAGTACTAATGCCCAATAAAATTCTGTCGCGTGGAAAATTTGGCGAAAACGAAGACAACATCTCAAATTCGACAAATGCTCTTGCGGCATTCAGGTTTGCCATGAAAAATTCTGAATTTGTAATGGTTTGCACTTTGATTACACCATTTTGTTGGATTTCGTCCATCCCTCGTAGCTTTCCTCAGTTCCCTATCACCGCGTTGCCTGAAGTTTTGAAATTAACTTTGCACACTTTGCAATTCGTTTTTTTTATTTGTTTTGGAGGAAGAGAGGGTGATAAGGAAGGACTAAAGTGAATCAACCTTTTAGCATTCATTCGTTCCTGATAATTTGAGACTTTCGAATTCTTTTTTTTGTCGATGTTTACAATGTGCAAACAAAGTGCCGTTATTGTTTTGATTGCTTACAAATTAATAGATTTCGAATTTGGGGTCTGCGTTTGTTTTATTTAATCAAAACTGCGAGGTAGTGCTCATGAAAATTGGACACTACAACAGAAATTAATGAAATCGAGCCAGATCAGATCATTAGAGATGTTGCCTTTTTCTCATTTTCTACGTATTAACATCAATAAATCCGTTACATTCGCATTAGATTCTTTTTTGATTCAGTTTTAAATACCGGTCCTCAATGTTGGTGATTTTTCTTGTAACTGCACATTCTCCCATTGCGAATTGGACAACACATATTCGGCATCCCGTACTAACTGCAGAATTTGTGGGCATTTTCCATCATTCGGACCCAATGCCGAATGATCTCACACCGTTGGCAATAAGTCTTTCTTCTGCTCTTGAAGCACTTTGTTGTCAGAATTTTTCTCCGATTAATTAGATGGCGTTGTGGAGCAAAGCACCAACCCGTCTGTGATACGACTTTGTGAAAACAACAATGTAGGGAATCCCCGTGAAATAATCTCAAAGAACTGTTCTTGATCATCTTTTCTTGAAGTAATTACTGCATATGGTTAAACGCATGCAATATTGCGAGGAAAAATGTCAGTTTTGTGATGAACTTTGTATCCAATTATGCCACATAAATCTATTGGGCTGTTGTATACCTAAACCTTTGTAATGCCCAATGTCACTGCTACATGACATTTTCTTGCTTAACAAATTGAGTTGACAAAAATAATTTACGTATGTCGCAGTCTGTCATTAACTAAATTAACTAGATTTGGTTACATGATTGGTATTGACGGCAAGAGGGTGAAATTATCAGGGTTTTTACAAAATAATAATAATGTGATGCAAATAGATACGAGACATCGAATTGTCTTTGGTGAATAAGGCTGTTATAAGACGTTTATTATTTGCAGCATCTTAGTTTCAGTTTGGTGTTAACTTCCACCTACAGTGGTAACTTTTTCTGAATTTTGCATTTTGAGTTTTCGGTGTCCTGTTGTTTTAGTCAGTTGATGGAAGATTCAAGAAATTCCTGCGTTTGCTATTATGATGCATAAATATGTGCCACGTTTTTTCGAGAATTACAATTCTTATTGGATGGTAGGTATTCAGTTTTCCTTCAGACTTGAATACCATTTTTATAATTAAATAAACTGTGATGAAATCCTAGTTTCAGCGTTGTCATCCTGAATGTTTCTCAGAAATTTTTGTAAGTTTTAGTTGAATTCAGAATTCAATTTTCATCAAATGAGGAGAGGATTGGTTAGGACTTAGTGCCGTTTGGCCATGTTGGACTTATATGGTAACAGCTACTAAAATCAGGGTTGCCAGTTTCTGCAAAGTCAGGAAAAATAGCCTTTTTTGCTAGAAAAGTCAGGAAAATTAGCAATTTGGTCAGGAAAAAAAAT
>JAQGBX010001037.1:0-28034 GCA_034698745.1 Megaphyllum sjaelandicum
TTCTCTTTGTTTTTGAACGCGTTCTTCATTTTGTTTCGTTTATTAATTTTGGGTTTCCCTCACGTTGAGGGGCCCACCCTAGTTCTGTTTAACGTTAAGGCCTCGTTGGCCCCTTTTTGTAAAGTCTTGGAATAAACGACCTCTTACGCTACGTGGACCTTGTGTGGCCTTTCCTTACATGGTGGAAATGCTACTGTTTCTGTAACTTGCAGCCATCCTTGACGTCATGGCTACTGCCTTAGATGGGTATTCCTCAGGAACGGACCGGCAGGGTCCTTCGGCATCGTCAGTCCGTAACAGATACGCCCTGCGTTCTTGGGGCGCCGTTTCTGAGCACTGCTCTAGTTCTTCGGATAGGAGTACCGCGACCGTTGTGGATGCTACGGCTCATCGCACTTCTGCTCCTTCCCACCGTTCGTATTCCTCTGACCTTCGTCGTGACTCGTTATCGCAGGTTTCGCCTGATGCGGTGTTGGCCGATGTCCGCTCGCTGTTAGCGAATCTCAACTCTTGGGTTTTGACCCACCCAGGTAAGCCTCAGACTGCCGATGTCATCGCTTCGGCTAACCACTTATTACGATCTTGGCATTCTTCCCCTCAGGCGCCCCAGTCTGGGCGCGCCTGTTGGTCTTTGCCTGACCCGGGTTCCAGCCACGATGAGCGTGGCACACTACGCCGGATGCCTCGGTTGTCACTTCAAGGGGATCCTTGTGCCCCTCGGACTGCTGGACCTTCAGCGGCCGGGGACGATGCCCCCATCCTTTCGGCGACCTTTTATCGGTCACCTGCCGTCCACAAACATCGCGCACCGGTGTTGGAGGATCCAGTCTCGAATCCTCGTTCTGGCTTGCCAGTCGCCCCTTTCCTGGGCGGCCCGCCCTACGTTAGTCCAACTCGGGCGCCTCCTTCGCCCTTTCCGGCTACGGCGACCTATAGGTCTTCTTTGACAGTGCCGTGTCTTGGCCCTCGGGCCCCTAGTGGTGCTTCAGACCCTGAGATGACTGTGGCGGTACGGAGCACTACGCCCCTCCGGTTGTCGCCCTTCCAGAGCGTGAGCCCCTTTGTCGTATGGACAACCTGCCCTTCTTCGACGGGTTGACCGACGTGGACGACTTCCTCTTGAAGTTTTTTGCGCTCACGGATGCTTACGGTTGTAGTGACAAGGAGCGTGCCATCCAACTCCGTACCCACCTGAAAGATACGGCCCTTGAATGGTTCGTGGGATTGCCCCCTTCTGAAAGGGTTGGGTCGTGGCAGTCATTGCGTGACTCCCTGGTGCAGACGTTCGGTGAGCCTGTGTCCGTTGCTGGTCATATGAAGGATCTTACGGAACGCCGCCAACAACTTGGGGAGACCGTTAAGGCTTACCTTATTTCCATGGCTGCCATCTGCCGTAGGGTCGATTCGGAGATGCCGGATCGTACAATGCTTTCATACATGATCACTGGCTTGCTCTTTCCGGCTCGCTCCACTATCTCTATCAATATGCCAAAGACGACGGCGGAGCTGTGGGGGAGGATTAATGACATGGAGGACGCGGTGCGTGTTCATCGCTCCGAGGGGTGGACCCCGCTTTCCAAGGGGACCCCCAACTTACGAGGGGCACTGCGGGCTTCAGGCGGCTCAGCGCCTTCGGCTTCTGGGTCGCTGCCCCCCTCAGGACGCACTAAGGACCCTCGCCCTCTTTCGGAGGTCACTTGTTTTGGGTGCAACCTGAAGGGAAACTACAGCCCGGATTTTCCTACCAACCTGCCGTCAGGCCGTGGCCGGTCACGTAAAGGTGATAAGTTCCGTCCACGCACCCCCACTCCTCCTGCCAAGCCTCCTGCCCCTTCGGGGCTTCCGGCTATTCTGCCTCCGGCAGTGACTTCGGTTGCTTATGCGTCGGCTCTCCATCCGGCGGATTTCCTTGGCGCTGCACTCCGCCTGATTAATATTCGACTTACAGTCAATTCTTTAGCTTGTGTTGCCCAGTTGGATACGGGCTCAGAGGACTCTATTATTTTGTTGCCGGTCTTTGCCCAGCTGGGGTTACCTTTGCTCCCTTTGGGTCCCTATATGTCCGGGCTCGTCGCTGTAAATGCGACGCCACTGCGCTGTACTGGATACGTCAAGGCCCCTTTTACTTGTCTGGGCCATTTGTTTGAGTTTTCTTGCCGCATTGTGGACGTGGCCGAGGAGCTTCTCCTCCTTGGCCAGGATTTCCTATTCGGGAATGGCCTTGTCTTGAACGGCGGTCGTCGCTTCTTGGAGTACGACCTGGAGCCGGACACCCGGTTGGCAATATAGTTCATTCCTGAGTCTGATGTTGCCAGTGGCCGTGTGGAGTGGCCGGTCGTCTCTGTTCTCCAACGCGCTACGACCAGTGCAGGTTCTGTCCTCCGGATTGCGTCGGTTCCCCTTCGATTGCTGGAGCCCACGCGTCCCTCCCCCTGCTCCTTGTTGTATGTCCATTGCTCGCTGCCTCGTGATTGGTCGCCTGGCGAGTACTTAATGGTTTCTCCTGCTCCGTCTCAGCCGTCAGACTTTCGGCCAGGCTATGGAGTCTTCCTTTCGGATGGTTCCTGTGTACGGACGGTGGAGTTGGCTAATTTCTCCGCCGCGCCAGTCACCTTGCGTAAAGGCTCTCTGGTCGCTTTCGCCACAGCAGTGGATGCTGATATTTCACCTGTCGCGCTGCCTCCGGGCCTATCGCCCCCCGCGCCTTCATCTTTGGACGACCTTGCATTATTGGATGCCACGAACATCTCCCCTTCGTTGTCCTCTGGGGAGCGTGCGGCCCTTTTCTCTCTGCTGTTGCGCCACCGCAGGGTGTTCGCTCTTTCGTCCGCCGAGTTACGGGTGGGGAAACTCCCCTTCCCATCGTATTGATACGCAGGGCCAGGCTCCAATTTATTTGCCCCCTCGGCGCTTATCTCCCGCGATGCGGGAAGTCATTCGTGCCGAGGTTGCCGAGATGTTGGCTGGACGAATTATTTGTCCTAGTTCGAGCCCTTATTCCAGCCTGGTCGTCATCGTGCGTAAGAAGTGTGGTGCGTACCGGTTTTGTATCGACTATTGTTGTCTGAATGCTCAGACCAAGCCAGATTCGTATCCTATTCCTCGCATCGATGACGCCCTGGATGCCCTGCAGGGCTCTCGCTGGTTTGCCACGCTGGACATGATGTCCGGCTACTGGCAGCTCCTGATGGCCCCCGAGGATTGCGAAAAGACTGCCTTTTCGTGTTCCGAGGGCCACTTTGAATTCCTTCGTATGCCCTTTGGGCTTTGCAATGCGCCCGCTTCTATGCAACGGGCGCTCGATCAACTCCTCCTTGGTCTTAAATGGGAGTGTTGTCTTGTTTATCTCGACGACATCATCATTTTTGCCAAGGATTTCGCTGGATTTCTGGCTAATTTGGACCGCGTTTTACGCGTTCTTTCTGCCAACGACCTATGTCTCAAACCTAAAAAGTGTTTCTTTGGCTATCCTGAAATTAAATACCTCGGCCACGTTATCAGTGCCTCGGGGGTTGCCGTTGACCCTGCTAAGATTGCGGCGGTGTCGGATTTTCCTGCCCCTGCTGATGTTTACGGGGTTCGTAGTTTTCTCGGCCTTGCTGGCTATTACCGCCGTTTTGTCCATGGCTTTTCTTCGCTTGCGGCGCCTCTTTCGGCTCTTACTAGCCCTTCCACGCCTTTCGTCTGGTCGCCAGAATGTGAGGCGGCGTTTCGGGCTCTAAAGTTGGCGCTGTGTTCGGCCCCTATTTTGGCCATGTATGATCCCTCTGCGCCGTTGTGGCTATATACGGATGCCTCTACTATTGGTCTGGGGGCCATTTTGCAGCAAGGCCCCCCGGATGACCAACGTGTGGTGGCCTACGCTAGCCACATGGCTTCTGGCACTGAGATTCGTTATACGATCACGGAGCTCGAGGCCCTGGCTATTGTCTGGGCCACGGAGAAATTCCGCCACTACCTGCTGGGGGCTCCTTTCGTGATTGTGACCGACCACCATGCCCTGTGCTTTCTTAAGCAGCTAAAAGACCCTTCTTCGAGACTCGGCCGTTGGGTGGCCAAATTGGAGGAGTTTTCTTACTCCGTACATTATAGGAAGGGCTCTCTCCATTCTAACGTCGATTGCCTGAGTCGGTTCCCGCTGGAGTCGCACGAGCCTTTGGACAACGTGGACGATTGTCTCTTCCTCTTGCGCACCGATTCCAACCTTGCCGCTCAGCAGGCTGAGGATCCGGAACTGGCCGCTCTTCTGTCTTCACCATCCACACATTCTTCCCAGAAGGGTTACGTTCAGCTGGCCGGTGTCCTATATTTTTTCGCTCCTGGCGACTCCCCACGGCTTCCGCGCGTGGTTCCTGCCTCGCAGCGCATTTCTGTTCTGCGAGCATGCCACGATCATCGCTTGGCCGGCCATTTTGGTTCTTCTAAGACCATGTCGCTTGTTGCCAGGGCCTATTATCGGCCCGGCTGGAAAAGAGACGTGACCCGTTATGTGGAGTCCTGTGAGGTCTGCCAGCATGCTAAGGTGCCTCGTGTACCACCTATGGGCTTTTTGGAGCCCATTCCTGTTTCGGACCCTGCCTCTCATTGGGGCTTTGATTTTGTTGGGCCCCTCCCACCGTCTGTTGGGGGGGTCACTTCGGCCATTGTCGCCGTTGATTACGCGACTCGTTTCGTCGTTGCCTCCGCGTGTCGCTGCCAAACAGCTCGTTGTTTGGTAGATTTCTTCGATCGCCTCATCCTTTGCTCTGGTGTCCCTGCTGCTTTGACCTCTGACCAGGGTACCCCGCAGGCTAGTATCCTGTTTCGGGATTTTTGCCGTTCCCACGGCATCACCCATCGAATGAGCACTCCGTACCACCAGCAGGCGGATGGGCTGGCGGAGCGGTCCATCCAGACCCTGGTGACGGTCTTGCGGGCTTCAATGGACCCCTCTAGGGATGGTCGCGATTAAGGCCCGCACCTGGCTGCGGCAGTGACCGCCGTTAACTTTGCTCAGCAGGCTTCTACGGGTTTTTCGCCTTTCCAGTTGATGCATGGTTTCCAGCCGCGCTTACCCGTCCACAACACTCTTCCGGTGGTGCAGGTCCCCTCCCCTATTCAGGCGGTTGACCATTGGAGATCGTTGGCTTCGATAAACCTGGCTCGCGCCCAGGCGTGCCAGAAATTGCGTTATGCTTCCCACCATCGCCGCCCTGATTTTTGCGTTGGTGACTGGGTGCTCGTCCGTAATTTGGCCCCTGCCGGTCTGGCCAGGGCAAATTTCAAACCCTTTTGGCATGGCCCCTATCGCGTTGTGGAACGCCTTTTAGCCGTTAATTTCGCATTGCGCGACACGCGTCGTGGGACTCCTCGGATCGCGATTTTTCATGTTTCGCGCCTCAAGCGCTTCCTGTTTCGTTCGCTAGATGGCGCCGCGGCACCCGTCGACTTGGACTCGTCCACTGCGTCACCCCCTCACGTGGTGTCTTCTTCTCTGGTTGACAGCTCTTTGTTGTTTTTAAGCGGCCATTGCTCTCGCCCTCCACGTGTTGCTTCGCGCTGTCTCGGCATTTCAAGTTTTCTTTCGGTGATGCCGCGTTTTTCTCGCGCCCTTTATTGGGGGTGCTCATAATGGCCGTCCTGGCTATCGCCTGGAGGAGCCTGAACTGCCTTCGCCTCCTGCTATTCTTCTTGGCTCGCCGGACCAAGGTAGGCCTATTGTTGACCCTTTGAATTTAGTCGATTTATTACCAGGGTCTCCTTCTCGCCCCACAGCCGCTCAGCTCTTTTTGGATCGCCCGGGGTCGCCCCTTTATGTGGTGGATGCTTGGCCTGCTGCTGGCCCCGGCGAGGCCCCTCGGGCCCGTTCATCACTCGCGTCGCCGACGTTGGCTGGCCTGCTTATTCCACCGGCCCCTACTTGGGCGTTGGATTTTCCGTTGGATTCAGGGATCTTCTCGCCGGAGTTGCCTGCTCGCCCCGTTTTGGTCTCCCGGGCTTGTAGCCCAGTTCGGGAGCTTCTGCTGCCTCCGGAGGTTCCGGCATTCGACCCTGTGGCCCCTTCGGTGGCCTCCTTGCAACGTTTGGCCATTCAGGATCCGGGGCCCGCGGCCCCTGCCGAATGTGTCCCTCCTCCTGGCCGTGGGTTGCCTCGTCGGCGTAATCGTCTATCGGCATTCGTTTCCTGCATGGTCCGTGTGATCATGCGGGCTCCTTGGGCTTATCATCGCCCATTGGCTCGTCCAGCTAGCCCTCCGTCGCCCTTGTTTGCTATGCAACAGGCTTTTCTGCATGCCCGTGGGACGCCCTGGCCGGGCTTACCTGGACGTCCTGGCTTACGTCAGGGCCTACGTCGTGGTGGCGGCGCTCCTCGAGGGCGTGGCTCTATTGCCACACGCCAACGCCGTGAGCGCCGTGAGCGCGCCCAGCGTCGGCGTGGCGCTCTTCCTTATCGGTGGCTTTGTACCCTTCCTGTTTCGTTTTGTTTGCTTGCCAGTCTCACCCTTTTTTTCTCGTTTTAGTCGCCCTGGAGTGGCTCCCCCTTGGAGGGGGGTGTCAGGGTTCGCCCTTGGCATTCCTGGCGATCCTAGGGTTTAGGACGTTTTGCCGCTAGGTGGCCTTCGAGGTCAGAAGGTCACCTGGGGAGCACCGGGTCACGTTTTGGGCAGTCTTGGCTGCACCTCGGGATCGACAAGATCGTCGTCCTGCTTTTCGTCGAGCTCGACCTTAGCGCTTCACATTGAAGCGAGTTTTGTTTTCTCTTTGTTTTTGAACGCGTTCTTCATTTTGTTTCGTTTATTAATTTTGGGTTTCCCTCACGTTGAGGGGCCCACTCTAGTTCTGTTTAATGTTAAGGCCCCGTTGGCCCCTTTTTGTAAAGTCTTGGAATAAACGACCTTTTACGCTACGTGGACCTTGTGTGGCCTTTCCTTACATGCTTCAGCCCATTATTAATGACGTTAATTTTGGACGTCATTTATAACCATAAAATAACGTTATTATGTTCCTACTTAATTATTGGTCAAAACACGTCATTTTCCCTGGTCATAACGACGTCATTTTTTTTATCAAAAAAACGAAATTTATGTCCAACAAATTTGATCATAAAATGACGTCATAATGCCCTTTATTATTGTTTAAATAATTAGTCAGATTTTGCACCTTTTTTAAGTACAAATTTGCACGACTTGACAAGTTTTCCGAGGAGACATTTTAAAAATTCCCCTGATTTTCCAGGTACAAATTTTCTACATTTTTCGAGGACAAAATTGGAAAATTTCCTACATTTTCAGATTACAATTTTTTTAGCATTTTTTGAACACAAAGTTTTTACCTTTTAAAACATTTTCGTGCAATTTTTAAATTTAAAAAAAAAGTTTTGGGTTAATTTTGAAAATTGTCATTAGTAAATTTAAAAAAAAATTATGTATTTCCCATAGTCAATGTTGGAAAATTAGTCAGTTTTTCACGTTGTTGTTAAAAACCTGAAAAAGTCAGGGAAGTTGAAAATGAAATGTCTGGTAAAACCCTGGATGATCCTAATAATAATAATAATTTTTAAAAATTCATTAAAATAGTATTGAAAGTGTTAAAATTATTGAAATTACTCGAAAAGTGTAAAAAGCTTCGCAAATTTGGACTAGGAAACAATGGAAAAAGTTAAAGATTTGTATAATTGGTAAAACGTGTAAAATAAGGCTAACTTATACTCGAGAAAACGTTTTAAATTTTTACAGATTAGCTCGAAAATGTTAAAAATAACTGCTAAAAACTTTAAAATGTCTAGAAAAGTCATGAAAAAATGACTTATTAAAAAAAATAGCAAAACTAAACACTTTTACAGGTTATCACGATTCGAAATAAATAAATGTTTCCACGTATACATTTATTGAAAAATTATTAATTATTTCTAAATTTTTTAAAAAAAGTTCCTAAATTTTAGAAGATACGAAACAGCTTCTTTACCAATTTCCATTTCTAGAGGGAAACAGTGCTTTTAAGGAAGATGGTCATGGCCAATTTAAAATAGAAACTATCCCAGCATCCGCCTTAAAGGACTGTGGGGAACCCTGAAAAACCACAATCAAGGACAGCCGACATGGGAATCGAACCCAGGTCTACCGAATGTAAGACGAGGATGCTCACCATTAAGCAACCTTGCTCAGTATTAGAAATCTGCCAAAATAACCTAAAATTACTCGACAATTTTTGTTTAAAGTCAAGTTTGGACTAAAATTTCAACACATTTGAAGCCTGGGACGAACCGCGAATATATCACAATTGTAGAGTTGTATTTTGTTGTAAATTAATCATCGTTCTAGTATTTAGTTACCTATTTAAGACTGCTACTTAATTCGGTTATGCCTCTTATCAGTAATATATTTATAATTTGGATTTATAACCTGGAAAACCTGCCAAAGTCACTTAACTTAAAAATGACCTTAAAAAGTCAGGGAAGATTAGTTTATTTTAAAAAAGTCAGGAAAAATTAACGCAGTAACAGCAATTTAAAATACTTCAGAATTTTTTTTTTTCAAATATAAGTTTCAATAGTATCAATTTTTTCCAAATGTGCAACGAGTTAGTTTAAAAATTTAATGTTAAACTCCCCGGGTTTCCCAGAGCTGAAAAACCTGAAAATGTCTAGAAACTTAAAAATGACCTTGAAAAGTAAGAAAAGAATGGTTAATTTTAAAAAAAGTCAGAAAAATTCAACGCATGCAGTCATGGCTACCTAAAATTTATACTTCTACATGGTTAGCTTTTTTTCATGGTTTTCATGGTTAGCCCATTTTCCGAGTAGAAATTTCAAAACAATTTCCAAATTTTCGTAAAGTTCAAAATTTTCAACGTTTTCCATTTACAAATTTACCCAATTTTCAACGATTTTCGATTAAAAATTTTTCACGATTTTCGATCAGAAATTTGCCAAATTTTCCACGTTTTTCGTGTACAATTGTCAAATTTTTTTAAAGGTTTTCCGAGTAAAAATTTCTTACATTTTCCGAGGACAACACTGCAAAATTTCCCACTTATTCCGAGCCCAAATTTTCAACATTTTCCGATTCCAAATTTTCCTCATTTTAAACTTTTTCTTGCAATTTTTGCAATTTTTTTTTAAAAAATTTCTAGCTCAATTTTCACAACTGTTGTTATTTGTCTGTGTATTTTTTTAAAAACCTGAAAAAGTCAGGAAAGTTGTAAGTTAAATTTCTATAGGGGACCCTGGAAAAAGAAATCCAAAATTGCCTTGTTTGGTTTTGTGCATATTTGACTTAAAATTGGTCATATTTTTCATGAAACCGAGATAGTTTCGCCTGATTATTCGAATGTACAAAAGGTTTGATCTTTTTTTAGAACAATATTTTTTTTGAAAAAAAGTTTCTTTTAAAAATTTTTAAACCAAATAAATAATCCTATTTTAAAAAGTACGATTATTTATTTTGTGTAATGCAATTATAAGATGCAACCGAAAAAGCAACGATGTAAACGATGTAGACGGTCATGGCTGATTTAATTTAGGGACTATGGGTACGTTTACATTGGGCCGATTTTTCTTCGGTTTTCGGTTTTCTTTGGTTTTCAGCATTTTTCCCCCGAACTTATGGTGTTTACGTTGAACTGATTAGCGTGATTTTCAGCCTGTTTGGTGGCGCCACTGCATGCGTTGTACAGTCAAAGTTACGGTAAATGATATTTAGTTTATCTCGCGCTGAGACCTTATGTGTGTAAATTTCAAGAGCAAGATACGTCCTAAACTGAAGCATTATGACGACCACTTCGAATCCTACTTACCCTTTCGAGCCTCATCTGTCTCGAGCCCCGCGCGTGCCGGTAGGGGTGCTCTCATTGGTTAGCGCGAGACTTGCGCTAGAGGGCGCGGTGGTCTCTCTCTGTATAAAAGCAGCGTTTGCTCGCGTCTCGAGTGCTTTCGGTTGTGAGCTCCTATCCGACCAGGCTGGTCGTGAGAAGCACAACATTTACGCAAATAAAGAAAAGTTCTAAGTCAAACTAACCAACCTCGTCAGCCCTCAAATCTTTTCCTACCTTAGACGCGATCCAGTTTAAAGAAGAGATTAGTCAAGAACGAGGGATAGGAGTGTCGAAACCAAGTCGGATGGTAAACGAGGAACCACACCGAGCTTGGCAGACGAATAACCCAAGCGAGGAAGGAGACTGGGAGTTAGCAGCCAAAGAAAGAAAGCTCGCTCATCGTATTTTGAAACGGGGAACGAGGTTGTACACGCTCGTCACCCTGATCAACCTCGTCCTCGTTTTCAACACCTTTCGAACCCTGTCAAATTCAACCTCGTTGGGGTTACTTAGTCTAACCAAAGGCGGTTCGAATCTCGTTCGCCACATAATTGGCGCCCAACAAAGATTACCGTACCCATTACCCATGGAGAAACAGTCTACAGCCGACCAGTCTGTAAAGTCTGCCGGGGTTGTCATTTGCGAGGGCATCGTTGCCCCTGAAGATGTTCGCCTTCTGGCTAACGAACATCCTCATCTCAAGGATTACCTTGAACGTTCTACAATTACGATAGTTCGTTTACAACAACAACTCAAAGACATGTCCATCTCGGCATGCAAAACACAAGATAACCTAAATGATCTCGTTCACTCCCTTCGTGAACAACTCAAGGTTTATACCGTACCCATTAAGTCTGAGGAGACTCTGTTTGTCAAAACCGACACTACCGTACCCTGCAAGGTGGCCAGCCCGGCTAATAGTCCGTTGAACTCGCCACTTGCTCTCGGCTGTCACAACAGCCATATTAACTTGGGGGGGGCGATTTCGCCATCCTCTCCTACACATCCTAGAGATCTTACGTCCATGTCGCCTTGGGAGGTCTCCAAACTATACAAGGGCATGGGTCGCTTCGATGGCACTAAGTCTAAGTTCGTTGGCTGGTTAGCCACATTAAAGTATCTTACCACCCAGTTCGGTGTTACTAATAGTCAGATTCTCGAGGCTCTCATCTTCCTTTTCGAGGGTGATGCTCGAACCTGGTGGGTTGCAGCTTCCCAAAATGTCCGAACCTTTAACGAAGCTGTTGCGTGTATGGCGGATAGGTATGGACGCATGGAGTCAGACTCGCAAATCCTCGCTCGTTTAGCTCGCTTGCAGCAACGCGAGGGTCAATCTACAGCTGAGTTTCTAAACTATGTCGGTGACCAACTCAGTCATCTCCGCACTCCTGAGTCTGAAACCTCCAAAATACGTATCATGTATAATGCCTTGCATATAAAGGTTACACGACTTATTGATAGAGAGTCCATCTATACTGTAAAAGACTTATGGAAAAGGTGTCTTGTAGAAGAACGCATTTTATGCGACAATAATATTTGGAACGATACTCGTCGCTCCAAAAGAAATGCTCCTGAGGAGGCAACTTCCAACTCGCTCACCCGTCGTCGTTTCAATCCTAGGCGCGGCGAACGAGTTGATGACACTCCTGCTGACAAAGTTCAATCCTTTGAACCTAGTTCTGGTTGCCCCGTTTGTGGTACACCTAATGTTAATCCTAATACTTGTCCAAATGGGTGTTTTAAGGCCATTAAATCTAACATGATTATTGTTAATTCAGCAATATCCTCCTTGGATCCTACCAGTGAGGACAATCTCGTCTATGTCCAAGCTTCTTTGCTTGGGGGGGAGTACTCCGCCCTTTTAGACTCAGGCTCTAACGCCTCTGTAACCGGTTTTCCTTTTTGGAAGAGGTTCAACGAACTGAAGACACCTATGACGTTCGCCGTCAAAACTGTGAAACTGGCCGATCAGGAACCCAAGTTAGAAAAGGTCTACGAGGTTGATACCCGTATCACCATTAGTCACAAGACCTTTCCTATCCGTTTTGTTCTTATTCCTGCCTATACAGGCGAGATTATTTTGCTAGGTATGGATTTCATGATCGCGGCAGGCATTGATATCCACCCTGCCGAACATACCTGGTCCTTTAATCCCCGAATGCTTACATCCGCTATGATCAACATAACGGAGCATACGGATAAATTGGACGTCTCGCTCCGTCCCAACGAAGGTACCACACTCTCGCCATGTGAAAAGAAAGTGGTCAACGAACTTCTCGTCGCCAACGAAGACATTTTCGGTGAGCCTACTGGACCTGCCAAGGTTGAACCACAGAAAGTAACTCTTCTGCCGGATACTCGTCCGATTTCCTGTAAACTCTACTCTTATTCCCCTGTCCGGAAAGGGCAGCTTTTTACCAAAATCCAAGAACTATTGCAGCGTGGTTATGCTAAGCCTGTAGTCTCCGAATGGGGAGCACCGTCATTTCTTGTAACCAAAGCTGGTTCCTCCACAGATTTACGTCTGGTCACGGATTTTCGTGCCTTAAATAGGGTCACGGTACCGGATGTATATCCGATTCCTCACATTGATGAGTTGCTCTCCCAACTTCGGGGTAAAAGGTACATGACAACTCTAGATCTTACGAGTTGTTATTGGCAAATTCCTATAGCAGAGGAATGCCAAAAGTTCTTCTCCACTATCACCCCGTTTGGAACATACTGTTATACTCGTATGCCTATGGGTGCGAGGAACTCGGCTGCCCATTGCCAGCGAGTTATAGAGAAAGTTCTTTCCAATCTCTCTGGTTTCTTTGTTCGTGTCTACCAGGATGATCTTCTAGTTGTCAGTGACACTTTCAAAGACCATATCGAGCATGTCAAGTTGGTACTTCAATGACTAAGCCGCGTAAACCTTTTCTTGAAGAGGGTCAAATGTAACTTCTTCACTAATCACGTTAAGTACCTCGGCCACATTATCTCAGAAAAAGGCATCAGTCCTAACGAAGACAAAATCAAGGCAATTGTAGGCATGAAATTTCCGGTCAACACCAAACAGGTGAAGTCATTCGTCGCCTCTTGTCGTTGGTTTGGTAAATTCATTCCTCATCTCTCGGACATAGCTGCCCCACTCAACGACCTTTTAAAAAAAGACGTACCTTTCATTTTTGACGAAAAATGTCAGCAAGCCTTTTTAACTCTCAAGAATAAGCTGTGCAACGCACCTATTCTATCTCATCCGGATTTCACGAAGAGCTTTCGTCTCTTCACTGATGCGAGTCATGAAGCCATGGGCGCCATCCTCGTGCAAGGTGACGAGGATGATCGCCATGTCATTGAATATGCCTCCAAGATGTTCAACAAGGCTGAGCAAAACTATTCAGCCATCGAAAAGGAAGCGTTGATTGTTATCTGGGCTGTAAAGAAGTTTTGGGGTTACCTTGATGGCATGCAGTTCGTTGTCCACATGGATCATGCCCCCCTCAGATGGTTGATAGCCCAAAAACTTCCGGAAGGACGATTGGCTTGCTGGATCTTCAAGATTCAACAGTTTGTCTTTGACATAGAGTATATTCCCGGCAGGTTGAATCACCTAGCGGATCTCCTCTCACGTCCCACAGGACGTCCCGAACCTGTCGTTCTTATACACTCGTTCCTCGTTGATGAGAAACCTATCTCTTCCACGGAATTTCGCCTCCTCCAAATTGCTGACTCCGAATGCGAACGGATCATTCTGGCTCTTGAGAAAGACAGCATTCTGGATACCAGGACTTACTTATCTCGTGGATATTTAATCATCCATGGTAATTTATATCGGACACTTACCACTGTCGAGGATAAGGAACCTCGTCTGGTTGTTCCCTCCACACTCCAACAGCGTGTCATTTCGTGGAACCACGACGACCCTTTAGCAGGTCATCCTGGCGTGCAGGCCACTATCCAACATATTACGTTGAAATACTATTGGGCTGGTATGCGGAAAATGGTACATAAATACGTTGCCAATTGCGTACTATGTCAGAAGTTTAAGGCTTCCAACCAGGCTACAAACACGGCCTTGTCTTCTCCTCCAATCCCGGAGAGATTTGCCTTGCTAAGTATCGACCTCGTTGGGCCCCTACCCATTACTCCCTCTGACAATACTGTTATTTTGTCCATTATGGATGGGGCTACTGGTTTTGTCGAACTCTTTCCTCTCTCGTCAGCTAAGGCTGAGACGGTGGTTACCACTTTAATCTCAGAGGTTTTCTTGCGTTTTGGTACCCCCACTTCCATTACGTGCGACAATGGCCCTCAGTTTATTTCAGCCATATTCCAGCAAATGGCGCGATCTTTAAACATTGAGTTAAACTACATCGCGCAGCACCATCCTCAGGCCAACCCGGTAGAAAGGAAACACAGGGACCTTAAACTCAAGTTGGCCATAGCAGTTGAATCCCAACATGACTTATGGGATGTCCATTTAGCTGCTGTCAGATGGGCACTCAATACGTCTCACTCACTGGCATTGCAGGATACCCCGTTTCGATTGACTTTCGGAATGTTTCCTCGTGCTCCCAAGGACAACATAATGGCTTTTCATGCGTTCTGCCATGATCCATCTTACCTTCGGAACACCTCTGATTTTTTGGCAGACATGTCTTCGGCGCTTCTTGCGGCCAAAGATAGTTTAGAGGCGCATCAAGATGCTCGGCATCTCAAGTTTAACAACGAAGAAGAGTTACCTTCTTTCATGGTTGGGGATAAGGTGTTGGTAAAAACACATCCCCAGAGTTGTGCTATCCGTCATTTTTCCACCAAGTTCGCCCCACGTCGGGATGGAGTTTATTACATCCATAAAGTTCTTGCACCCACTTCTTATGAATTATGGGACGCAACCAGAGCAATCTCGCTTGGTGTATATAATGCTAAAGATCTCGTTTTGTTTCGCGAGGACCAGGATTCTATTACACAGCCCAGTCCCATCCTTCGTCAGACCAAACGTGGTCGCCCAAAAAACTCTACAAGTCCAGAATCCGAACGTCCTGCCGAGGTTGCATCTACTGAAACTGCTCCAGCGGCAGAATCTTGTCTTTCACCGCCTGTCTCCACGCGAAGTGGAAGACAAATTAATCTCCCTTTGAGATTTCAAAACATCATCATGGTTGATATTTCTCGGGCATTTACCGCTATTTTCCAAGAGTTTACCTCCCCAGTTGTTCTCACGTTCTGGAGTTTCACGGAGAGTTATGTAAAACACCAAAAAATTGGAGATCCTGCCACCGAGGCGTATATTCGACGTTTCGTTACCATTGCTCATTTCATGGAACTTCGTCGACTTAACGGGGTCCAACCACACTCAAACAATAGTGCCCGAACCTTGTTTTATAAGGTTTGTAGGGCCGCACAATACCTCGACGAATTACAACTTCTGTATCGCCCGGTACATCCCATCACCGATGTACTACATCCCCCGTTCTACAATAACGGGGTAATCCAATCGGACGAGGATTTATTACTGGAGTACATCGGGTTTCAACCAAAACAATTTCCATTAGCCACGCATTAACTTTATTAGTCAGCTCGGTTTTCAATCCCCACCTGCATTTCCACCCCCCATTTCTTTTACAAATAAATACGGTCGCCATTTTTTCACAAGACTTTATTGGTTCAAAGATGTCTTGGCAATTAGTAAATGGACCTGTCAAATGTCACCATTTTCCCTCCCTGGAACCTACCACCCCTTATCTTGTCTGCTGAGTATATAAGCAGCAAAACTTTCGCAGTTTTCTTTAAATTATCGCAAAGGATAACCACGCTAATCAAGCCTCTGAAGAAGTTTGCGACTTATTCCAAGTTCTTCGTGAACATAAGGAACAAGCTGGAGTTCCCTTACAAGTTCCTCCTGACGAAGAACTTCAAATGCTGGGACAAGCATTACTTGACTCTAATCCAGTGTTTCCAGTTCCTGTAACTGAGGCGCACAGAGTACTCGCTCGTTGTCCTCGTGCCACTGCGTTTGATCCTAACGCACTTACGGTCAAGACTCAGAAGTACAATGTGCCGAGGTCGCAGTTCACTAATCTGACTCATTACCTCGACCAACTAAGGAAGGCTGATAGTTTCCTGTTTGACATGGTGGCCGATTTTACCCATCCAGACAATGTCGTTCCATCCTCGGCGTCGTATGAGGACGTCAATGCCGCCTGTTATGCAGCCACCCAGGATCGTAAGATGTACCTCAAGAGTTTCGAGTTGGAGGCACGTGAAAGACAGCGCTTGGAAACCATCGTTGCTGCCCTCAAGCAACAATTAACAGACGTGCTTACCAAATATCACCAACAAAGTGACATTCTGGACAAGTTTGTTGCCACCTTCGGTAGAAAGGATACACCATTGCCTCCTACCGAGGTTCCTCCAATTTCCGTTACCAAAGTTCCCCCGGCTCCCGTTACCGAAGCCGAGGACATTCTGATGGACGATCAAGAGGACGTAGACACGTACATTCTGTCTCCCAATCCTTCCATCAGCCCAGGTGGAACACGTGGTCAGTCACCCGTTTTGCCCCAAAGTGCCGAGCGTACCCCGACTCCGTCTTCGACTCAGACTGACCAGCGCCCTAGGTCGGTGATTCAAATTCCGGCTACCGCCTTTCACGAAGGTTCGAACACTGTTTTTAAGAACCTGTCAATTACCATTCCTAGGTCTCCTGCCACTCAGTCTCCTAGATCTTTACAGGTCTCTTCTAGGGTGGAAAAGTCACCGAGTCGCTCACGCTCAATATCCAGCACCAAACGTAAAAAGAAAGCAAAAAAGGCTCGCACCAAAAGGGATTCTAAATCAACCCCGTCTTATGAGCAGGTAACAAAAGCTCACCAGTCGACACCGTCTTGCTCCCAAACTGAGGCGCCTACTGGAGCTCGTACTAAACAGTACAAATCAAGGGAGTTCCTTGAGTCATCTTCATCAGACTCAGATGACTTCGTCAGGTCCACACGTAGACCTATCACTCCGCTCTCGTTGGTGTCTGCATCTTCGTCGGGGTCTGATACCTCAAAGTCCTCGTTCAGGACGGCGACCGCTAAACAGGCCAGGCGAATTGCACATCGAGCTGAACTGTTCGAGAAACGGAACGTCTTTTATGCGGAGAATTGTGTCGCCCCTATGCCCAATCCCAACTCTGTCAAGGTACTCACCAGAGAGGTTAAACTTGTTGTTAACTCTCATCGATTACATAAGAAGAATTGGGGTTTTGGGACTAAAAAGAACTCCAAAAACTTTACCGGAAACCAATGGTACGTTTACTCGGAGGCGCTCGGTGAAGACTTCGTAGTTCTCCAGTACAGAGCTGGACCAGGCAAAGACACTGCCAAGTCAACATTGGCAGAAAAATTGTGGGTGAAGAAAGATTCGGACAATAAAAAATCCGATGTATCCACAACGTACCTAGCGCCAGGACCTGGAGACCTCGACCATGCCGCATGGGCCGAACTTATCGCCAGTCCCAGACCTTACAACGAAAGGGAATGCTGTTACTGGTGCGCCCGTGTCAGCCATCAGTACGATGCCTGTTTCAGCCATTGGCACGGTGGCTATCCCATCCCTCCTCAGCGGAGAAACTCTCAACGAGCCAAGAATCCTCGTGTCGTCATCTCCCCAGTTGATTTGGCCTATCTTGCAGTAATGTTAGCACGGAATCGCCGTATCGTTCCTGAATAATGTTCCTAAAATGAATGTTGTTGACACATTCACCTTGTGTTACTCGCGTAATTATTATGCAATATCTCAGCTCGGTTGTTTGCTTGTCGTTTATACAAGTTGTCAATTAAGTTTTTCTCACTTTGTTTTCATTTAACCACTTCATTTGTCACCCTTAGGAGTTGCTACTTTTCCTTGTAAGTAGGTATCGCATTTTAAGTTTGTTACAACAAGTTTTCTTTTATTTTCTCCTTTTGCGAGTTCGTTTATCCCAATAGTGATACAGCATCACCATTTTTACTCGTAAGAAGGTCAGGCCTGTTTTCTCTCCGGTTTTAGTCTCTGAGTAGGCATGTTTTTTCTTTTCAACTCATGTAAGTTTTTCTAGTCCACCTTGTGGTATTTTCATGTTCACCAACATGTTTATTTTTCTTTTTTTACTAATGTAAGTTTTTACTTTTATACATTCCTGTTCACTCGTATTATTCGATGTTCGCTCTGTAGGGACATAAAAGCCCAAGTGTTTTTTTGTCTTTTTGTGGGGGGGTATAACGACCACCTCGAATTCTACTTACCCTTTCGAGCCTCATCCCTCTCGAGCCCCGCGCGTGCCGGTAGGGGAACTCTCATTGGTTGGCGCGAGAATCGCACCAGAGGGCGCGGTGGTCTCTCTCTGTATAAAAGCCGCGTTTGCTCGTGTCTCGGGTGCTTTCGGTTGTGAGCTCCTATCCGACCAGGCTGGTCGTGAGAAGCGCAACATTCATGCAAATAAAGAAAAGTTCTAAGTCAAACTAACCAACCTCGTCAGCCTTTCAAATCATTTCCCACATTAGACGCGATCCAGTTTGAAGAATAGTTTAGTGAGAACGAGGGATAGGAGTGTCGCAACAAAGTCGGATGGTGAACGAAGAACCACACCGAGCTTGGCAGACGAATAACCCAAGCGAGGAAGGAGACCGGGAGTTAGCACCCAAAGAAAGGAAGCACGCTCGTCGTATTTTGAAACGAGGAACGAGGTTGTACACGCTCGTCACGCTGATCAACCTCGTCCTCGCTTTGAACACCTTTCGAACCCTGTCAAGTCCAACCTCGTTGGGGTTACTTAGTCTAACCAAGAGCGGTTCGAACCTCGTTCGCCACAGCCTAACATTAATGTAAATAGTTGTGTTTGGCATCTTTGGAGGACTTGACATTTTCGCGATTCCGGAAGGTTTTTGCGTGAGCATTCCAAACATCACCAACCGAACTTCTTAGCACATTGCCATTGATTGGTAAACGGTATAAGTCTTCGAAATCTTGCTGAAATTCACCGAATGAAATCTCAGTTTGGTTCCGTCGCATTTCATCTTCGATAATTTTGGTTTCCGTTTTGTAGACAGATAACACTTTGGTCAGTGAACTAAATGGTTGACTGCTTCCGCCAATAGAAATCAATTCTTGTTCCTGTTCGATACTTCTCTCCAAGAGCTCCACGACAGCATCATTGCACGGGCTGATGGTGTTCTGCTTCAGGAAAATAACCAGCTTCGTTCCAATTTTTAAAATTAGTTTCTGCTCGAATTGCATCTGTGCAATAAAGCTGGTAACATCAGAGATCGGCACGTTTCCATCTGCATCCTTGGAAACACTTGAATATTTTCTGGAAGATGATTCGGGTGCACGATCCATGCCAAGTTCGTAAGACTTGCATAAGTGCATTTTCCAGTCACAACCACATTCACTGCACTTTCCACTATCAATGTCCATCACCTCGCAGTCCATTATATCTTCATTCGGAAAGATGTCCATACATCGAATGTTATGCTTACAAGGCTTGTGACAGATATTGGAATAATTTTTTGAATTGTCGGTCCCATATTTTAAACTTGCACAGGTGAAACTGCAACACACAATCATTCTTCCAAGCGGTTTTCTCCGATCTTCAGCAGTTATATTTATTCCTACTTGCTTATCTCTGTTCGACATAGTTTTCAGAAGTTCTTCACGGCGATTTTCAGCCTGGAGAACCCTTTTTTGAATGCCAATAGAAACTTCAACAACGGATTTTGCCACTGCGAGACTACTATTGATCACCTCATTAAGGCGCAGTGTAAATTCAACTGCATGCAGCTCCAGATTGGTAATGTGGAAGATGAGTCTGTCAGTTTCTGCTTTGGACACTTCCCAGCTCTTTGAATAAACCGCTTTGTCCCGTTCAGTGAACTTTATTCCCTGATGGGTAGCAGCCAAGAACCTGACAGGTTCATTGTCCATGCAGTACACTCGATTGTTCTCCAATTGGATGTTAACTTCCTTGTTCTCCTCCAGGAGGCTGAGAAGTGTAGGAAATGTGTCCCCAGGTCGGTAAAAGGTGCCACGAGAATTGGTGAATACGAAGATGATGTTCCTGCTGGCTGTAGTATTTAGCCTGGATGCTTGTAGATTGAAACTGGGTACACGTGCTATAGAATAGAGACACACGAGAGACACGTCTATTGCTGTTCACGTCGGCATCCAGAATGCCCTTTAATCCCTAACTGTCTGGTCACATCGGCCGTCGGGAGGTGACTCCCTCTGGTGGTCGTAACCAGTACACTACACTGGCATCCTTGTGGAGGTGCACCAGTAGTTCCTTGATACAGAACTGGAAAGCAACGTTCATCCTGGCACTGTTCGGCTTCAGCAAGATGCAAATGCCGTGTATTTCCCGAAACCGAGACAGATGGCGAAAGATGTTCTGGAAATTTTGTTGGTCCTTGTCCACGCCTTTGGTGTCGCCTATGCCGGGTGTGTCTATGAGGCACACACGTCTGCCTCCTGCAGAAAAATAGTGAGACCTTGCAAACTGTGTTGCAGAGGTGCCCAGCTTCGTTTTTGCATCACCATCAGGCCCCATGTTTACCAAAACCTCATTGTAGTCATCGTCGGTGAGCAAAAAAGAAGAGTTTATCACATACACCGGTTTGTTACAAACCGCTTCTTCAACGGTGTCATAGGCGAAATAATTGGCTACCCCATTGATCCAGGTGGATTTTCCAACACCGCTTTCTCCTAGAAGCAAAATGTTGATTGTGTTACTTGGATGATCTTGAACGTCTATTTTGAAATCTTCAAATTGTTCATTTGGATGGCAACCATCAACAATCACGTGTCCTTTTCTGGAAGGTCCATTAGTGTCATGGGTGTCTTTTGGTGGGACTTTCAGACATTTGGAACTGCCAGGGTTCCTTTCTTTCTCAAATTGAGCTCTAGCTTTTTCCTGTTGTACCGAACGATCTTCCGACTTTCTCCTTAGAGAAGTTTTGGTGTGAACTTCTCCATCATTGGGACTTGATATCTCCGTATGTAGATGCTGCAGCGTTGACATCTCAGACCTACCTCTGCCTACACCCCATCGTTGTTTACCTTGCACTACCTTCCATTGATTATATTCTCGGTTGTTCAATTTTGGCATATGTGTTTGTTGTCCTTGCCTAATGTGGCTTTCTGGTCTATAGGTAGATAAATTGTTATTAATTAGTGCTCCTTTTGCGTCTGACCTGCTGTTTTTGTTGAAAACAGTTTCAACCTCTGGAGATAATGTACGTTTTTATTGCTTTGTCCAATTGCTCATCAACATCCCTTTCGGAGCTTTCGCATCGCCCAGTTGTATGAACAATTTCATGAACAATTTGTGGGGTTTTGCCAGCATCGATCTCAGGCTGACTCTTGAAAGATGTGCTATTTGTAAGCTTAGGAGGATGTTTTTCAGCTCTTTGATGTTGAATTAGTTCTGATTCTGACATAGACTTTGATGAAGGCCGGTTATAGGACTGTCTTGAACTTTTGTCTCTTGGCAATGGTTTGGGTAACTGCATGCCTTCCACTTTCTTTTTGTTGGTACTACTGTCATAAACTCGCTTAGCGTTATACGCCTGTCTAGAAACATTACTCTGTTGCTGTGCAAATTCCTGCATTCGATCATGTTCTTCATTCTTCCTTTTGTCTTTCGTTTGCAACCCTTCCTGAACAACTTCGCGCTTATCCGCCTTAACAATTTGTCTTCCAACTTCTTGAGCAATAATTTCTCTATTGTGCACTTTCGTAATTTTAGAAATTTCATCATCTAAAGAATTTGTGCCATCAATGCTTTGCTTTCCACGAGAGAATTGCTTTAAATTATCAATAGCAAGTTGGTCTATGGCTGGTTGACGTAAGGCTTCAGACAGGTTAGGAGTATCATAATTAGTATTTGAAGCATGGCAAGATGATTCCATATCACTATTGTCTGTCATATTACAAGATGCTAACGTTTGGCAAATAGTAGGCCTAATGGTATTCCGAGTTCTGTCAGCAAGTATATCTTTAGAGAGGATCTTTTGGTCATTTATATGACTTATTCTTGGCATTGTGCCAGCCATGATACTGGTTTCATTGAAATCATAGTCAGCAATCAGGAATATGACCCCTTTTACTCTCAGGCTGGCATTGTCAAGCATTTTAACAAAAGCCTTTAAGTGATTCGACCATTTATTTTCCATCAATTCAGAACTTGTGCTATAGTGAAAAACGTAGATGTCAGCAGAAGGATTATCCATAATTTGTTTATCGAGCAATCGGTTCGAATTGCAGTATCTCACACCTTTTTTTATCAGACAATCCAAAAGCCGACATTTTTCTTGTACCCGATGCAAATTTGAAATTTCGCAATCAAAATTTGCCAGGTGATACTGTTTTGCTGTAAATTCTTGTTTCAAATTCGCAAGTATCATATTCAAACTAGGTCCATGACGTCCTAATCGCAAAGAATTAGCTAATACTTCGCACATTTTGCAGTAAGTAGTTTGACACTGCTTGAGCAAACCGTTGGCTAAGTCAAGATCTTTCTTCGTCACACATAATGTATATCTTCGCAATTCCTCATTAAGGTCATTTAGAAGCTGTTCCATCATGGTCATATCATCAAATTCTTTGGTGAAAAAGTTAGTAATATCAGTGCCAATTGTTGAAATTCTGGAACAATGTAACGATCCCGAATAAGCCAAATTGAAACAGTTTAGCAGAGAAAGCATGCCGTAACAAACCGGTAATCCCAATCCTCCATTGGAAAACCTCAACGAAAATTTCTTATCATCAAGATGATAAATGACTTCTTTTAAGTTTGAACAAAGTACATTTTTTTCTGCGAAATCAGAATAGACAGTCCAAGACAAATGTCTAGCAGATGCAAACGATGCCTCCGGCACTTCTTTTCCTTGAATTAAATATTCAGTGAGGGATTCCAATAAAGCTTTCAATTCCTGAACCACTGTTGAAGCATCTCGGCCATCTTCATTACGATCTTCGATAGTTATTACAATAATTCCTCCGTACGTTACTTCTGTGACAACGTATTTGTCCAGCGCTTCTGCAGATTTCATCTTCACTGATTTCCAGCATTCTGGATGAAACACATCAACACACACAGTCTGTGTTGCCGTAACGCACCATAAACTGGCCCGAATGGCTCTTGCACTACATTTCTCCGCATACATATATCTGCCACTTCCAATGATTTCCAGACTGTGGCTTAAGATGTGTAGCTGTAGCTCCGGTGGTACTTCGAAAAGATTAAACTTCTTACTAAATGTATTTTCAGTATCAGATTTTGCGTGCATAAAATTTCGCCTAATATACACATTTGCTTGAGGCGAAAACATTAATGGGAGATGTTCAGAATTGCTTAAAAACTTCGCCTTATCTGCGTCATAAATATCGCCGATTGCAGCAACCCTACCAAGGGCTGGCTGCCTTAGAAAATCCATGTCTTCACTGCTTCTGGCCTACATACATCGAAATATTTTTAGTATATTAAATTCCAAGCATGACTTTGAATGAATAAAAATGGGCTAATTTGGAAAATTAAAAGAATGATGTAAATTAGTTTACCATTATGCTTTAAATGCAAGTCTCATCAAGGTGTTATTGGCATTGGTAACCTCATCGTTGGAAAAGACGAATACATATTATACACTACAGTAATATTATCCTGTAAAAAAAAAAAGAGCAAAAACTTTACTGATCTTATGTTATAGTCAAGTTATGGATTTTTATAAGGTTTAGGTTCTCCAAAGTAAAACTGTATAAACAGAAATCGATACATCCTATAAATGTACTAACAAAAATGGATAAAATATCCACAGTAGTCAGTAATAACTTTCATCCAACAATATTTTTTCCCCAATTTTTAACCTAAACAAACCTCTTATTTTAGCTGTACGAATCATTAATACAATATTAATATAGTTACATGTATATGATTTAGCTAAATAGAATTCCCCTCTCCTTCTGGTGAAATACTGAGTAACTATAGCTGATAATGGCCTAATACTCGAGGCCATTATAATCAATAAACGAGGTTCTAGCAGCATACAGTATATCAAACGTGTTGTCGGTTTTCTAACAGGCAGAGCATCGCCACTTATCTGCCCAACCCGTCCAATTAACCAGGGCACGTTGACCAGCCAGAATAGCGAATAAACCTTTTATAGGCAAACGTTCCCAATTGGAAGCAATTTTTAAAAAAAGAAATTTTTGTAAAAATTACTCGGCCAAATTTAACAAATCATGTTCCAAATAAAAAAAGATAAAACGTTGACCTTTATCCAGCAATTAACCAGAATTTTTAATATAGTCTGGAAGCTGTACGATACCTTATGCTGGACGAAAATTCAAAAATTGACCACTTCAAAAAATGTGAATATTTTAAATCCGTCACAGAAAATTTGGGCCTGACTCTTATGGGAACTTATTTGCTAATGTTTTACAGAAATTCTGATGTAGTTCATAGCAAAAATTTATCAGTTTTTTTAAGAATTATGGTAGAATTTAGGTCAATATTCCCATTTGGTAACGTACGTTGCCCATGTTGTCACAATTTACAATTAACTCTACAATAAAGTTTTTAAAATATCTCCTGTACATATTTTCAAAATATTCTACAGTTTGAGGATAAATTTCTAAAATTTTAAATAGTTTCCGAGGGCAAATTTTCAAAATTTTCAACGTTTTCCGAGTACAAATTTGCAAAACGTCCCCCGTTTTCAGAGTACAAATTTGCAAAACTTCCCCCGTTTTTCGAGATTTACATAATTTTCAATCTTTTGCCAGGATAAAAATTGTCATGCTATAATTTTGTAAAATTGTTCCGAATTACCTTTAGTAAATTTTGCAAAGCGTGGATAACATTGGATACCTATTACCGACTGTACATTGTATGTCAATTTTTAACATTGTCTTGCTCAGGGAAATTTGTTCAAAAACCTGGAAAGGTCAGGAAAGTTGAATATAAAATTTCTGAGGGAACCCTGACAATGACTTGTATTTCAACCTATGTGGTCTGCGAAATATTTGTTCAATTTTGTCCGATTCGCATAATATTTGACTATTTTCACCGCTCCGCAGGGGCAAAAAGGTTACGGATCACTGCAGTAGATTATGGAGATATTTGTGGAAAACTTGATGTCAACATCCAACTCCGGTCACCAGTGGAAAGTGATGACCAAAATAAATGGAATGAAGAATTACTTGATACTTATACAAATAATTCCAAATAGCTGAAGTAGGCAGATAGCTACGTCAAAGTAGATAGAAAGCGGCAGATGAAAAAAATTCAGTAGATGAAATACCATTGCATTGATCTATCACCTAAGCCCGGATTTCGTTCATAAGTTATGGTGTTCATGAGTTCAATGGTGGTTACTTTGAACATTTTATGTACATTGTAATTCAGTCACATTTATTACTCAAATTCTCCCTGAAATGGTCCATATGTTATTTCCACAAATTACTGTACCATTTCTTTGGCAGTGTTGTAAACATATAACCTGAGGAGGCTTCCCAGAATGTTCCAGTATGTTCAGCTGGGAAGCCCTTTCTGGGGTGATACAGGTTTTTCTTTTCCTCACAACGTTTATTATTAAGGACTTATTTTATGTACCCTAATCCCTCGAGTATAGTCCGACCTCGTGTATAGTCTGCCCTCATGTATAGTCCGCACACCTTTTCTAAAAAATTTAAAAATCATAGATAGTTCGCCCCTGTGTATATAGTTTGCATTTTACACTTTGCTAATTAAACATTTTTCAGTTATACCCCCAAGACATATTACCGGTATTGAGTTAATAGTTAATAGTATATTAAATTGAATAAAATGTTCCGTTTTATAAAATACGGTATATTTGTAACGAGTTTTGTACCAATTCACCTTAATACAGTACCGGTATTTTGAGTCTGAACATAGTTAGCCCGCGGGGATCCGACACTGGTCAAAAAACCTTGTATAGTCCGCGGGCTATACTCGAGGGAATAGTAGGGTTTGTTGGATGTTTTGTGCTTACAAAAGATACTTTTGACTGATCATTTCACTAATTGAAACCATCAATGCAGCGAAATAATAAAAAAGTAACAATTTCAATTACGTTTAAGACAAATGTCAAGGTCAACAAAAGGTAATGTACATTGGCAGGCGCCCCACAGCCTTCTCAATATAATGTATTTTGTTTAAATGTACATTAATGGAATTTAAAGATATAAGCAGCCTGTATTGGACTTACGAATCACCCGGTATATTCTATAGTAATTATGGATCATAAAAAACAAATACAATAAATATAAAAGTTTTACATTAATCACTAATACACATTGTATTATACAGTTTAATAATAATTGCAGTTATAAAATGCTATTATTATCCTTCTAACTTTAGAAAATTAAATGTTATATTTATTATGGGCAAGAAGACCTATCTTCGAGCATTTTCACCGGGCATCTCGGGAGACAAATGGATAAAAGGCAGGATTATGGGATGGTAACTAAAACTTTTATGTATGGGATAAACATCACATCAACAACAATCGGAGCCGCTGAAATGAGTTCGAAGATCAAGGTGGTTGTAGTCTTATCTGAAAAATGTGGAGAATTTCACCAATCGTGAGAGACGTATGCAGTAGGCTAATTAATGTTGGAAAATGAACCTAAAAGCACGGGTCATGAGTAAGGCTAGAAACACAACATAACTTTTAAATTAAGAATGATAATTTTTTTACCACTAGCGCCAACCAGCGGGCAAACCATCGGTAATTTAAATGCATTACCAATATTTGCCCTCTGGTTGGCGCTAGTGGTAAAAAAAAGTAACATTCTTTCCTAGAAGTTTTGTTGTGTTTCTAGCCTAACATTTTAAAAAATTTCATGAAAAATGTAGAAATTTTCTAAAATAAAACTAATTACAACTCATCTTAGCTCAACTAAATCATTTCTTGCAAATTAGCGTCTTATTTCCTAGAAGCTTTCCAAAAATCATTCATAAAAAAACTTTCACGTTTCTTATTTCAGGAGTGTTTCAATTACAATTAAATTAATTTAAATTACTAATTGTTATTTTAATTACAATTTTAATTATTTCACCCATGCTTACAAAAAATGTACAAAAATAACATTAGCAGAAACCACTTTAATTTTAACACAAATTATGCGTCTTATAAACTTGTAACAACACGGAGAGGGTAACAAACTGTACGATACGTTATATTGAACAGTGAACGTTCTCATTGTTGAAAACATCGTAAATTGTGATATAAACTAACAGTACTTCAAGTATGTACGAATATTAAAACATGATCATTATAATCACTATGTTCGATGAAATTTACATTTATGATTCTGTTTTTATAATTGGAAAATCCGACATCATTCAAATAACAATGCTCAAATCGCCCATATCGTCTAGAATTACCTACCTAAAATTACGTGAAATGTTTCTAAAATTATAGAATATATTATTATAGAGTGTTTAATATAGTGGAACCTGGATAAATGAAAACCGATCCGGTAAGGAAAAGTTTTCTACTGTACGTATTATTTTTTTTATTTATGCGGATTTTGCAGAGATGTGCTCATTTTAGCTCTCAGTTTATGCCCAGTGTAGTCAAGTAAGGGTAGCATAATTCTGTAGTCTCTAAAACAAGTTCAAGTATTTATTTTAACTAAACAAAGTTTTTACAACGAAAACATCAATTTTAAAATCATATGAACGCTTCACGACTTTGTGTGTCATCCTTGCCCTTCCATGCATGCAAGGGTCATGCTAAACTTCTCTGTATCATTCCAATTTTAGTATATATACTGTATAATGTTAAATTAATCCGTCCTTTTTAAATTGCTTCTCAATAACAGGATAGTTTACTATCTCAGTTTATGCCCAGAGGGGTGGCAAACGATTTCCAAGATTCAATATTTAGGACTTTTTAGGACTTTTAGGACATTTTTAGATTAAATTTTAAGGCTTTTAAGATTTTTTTTAAAAGAAAAACATTTTTAATGCAGTATTTGATTTTTAATTCACATTTATAATAACTCAAAATTACAGCAAGGTTTCCTAGAAATGTCGTTATCAATTTCCCTGAGTTTTCCACATTTCAAAAAATGTCCCTGACCAATGACAATTTTAAAATATTGACATTTGTTAAATTTTTTTTGAAAAATTCGGAGAATCGTTTGAAAATGTTGAAAATTTGAGCTCGGAAAACGTGGAAAATTTTGCAAATTTGGACTCCGAGAAGGTGAAC
>JAQGBX010001038.1:0-28029 GCA_034698745.1 Megaphyllum sjaelandicum
GCTTACCGATATCGTTAAAAATACCAACTGAAACTGTTTTCCAGGCGAATACAATCGTAACGATGTTGCGTCGAATTTTTTTCCCAAAAGGTTTAATAACGAGGAGACGAAATGCTCGATTAACGTTTTTTCAATACGACTCGATGGTAGATTGGATCGTGAGTAGCCATCTTGCAATTCGAACGTTCGATTTTGGCCCCCTCGAGGAAGCAGCTATCACTACAGATCAGTTTTTCACGCTCCCGTTCACTTTCTATCATAATAGAAAAATATCATTTGATAATTCCATTACAGGGACGGGAATTGCCTAATTGTGTAAAATTGTAAAAAAATAGTAAATATGCAGCATAGCGATCAGCTCCAAAATGATTACCTCACATCCATAAATGAAGCAATCCTTTGGTACCTTTACAGAATAGTTAAAACTTTCAATAAAATAACCTTAAGCCCGATCTCTGACGAGTAACAACTAAATATATAAATTATTCAAAACCTTCATACTAAAGTTGTCCCAATTCCTCTACCTTAACTAATCAACTCACCATGCCTAAAGGTGTTCGACATGAGCGACGGAAGCTGCCTCCCATAAGTGCTGGAATTTTGAGATGCTGGCACTGGGGCATTAACAATAACAATAACTTAACTTGAATAAGTAACCAGTGTATTGACCAGCTAACCTGCGTAACAATTTTTTTCAAGCCACGAAATAGCTTAATATTCACAGATGTCAGAAGGGGCAGAGTCCCCCTTAGTAACATTATCTCTCTCTCTCTCTACTCCGAGGTCGCACCTGGCTTAGCCTACTCCAAACTTGGCGTCAGATTTCCAGGCAGACTGATTTTCCACTGTGCATTGCTTCAAGATCACGTGTTCCTTCACGTCAAGATCACGTCGAGATTACGTGATAATTTCTTTCGCTTGTGATTGGTTGGATTCGAGAGGTGATCAAATAGGATCCTCAATGGCAGCTATAGTGATCGTTGTTTATTAGATACATCCCAGATACTTATTTTTTTAGAATGTAATGTTGAGCAAATTTAAATGTAAATAAAAATGCATAAACATTTACGTCATGCTTGCGTTAGCACGCTGTGCATGGTCCTGCAGACATAATGTTTTCTTCATACATGCACAATGTACTTTGATGCAGCTTACTTAATAGCTACTACCTACGATGCAGGCCCACGAAGTCATTCAGGACAGAATCCCTATAGTCGTATTACCGAATCCCCCTCTGCCATCTATGAAATCCAGCAAGATTACAGTGGCCTATTTTCGGGAATATAACGAATTTTAAATTGTTATTGTTGCACGTAATATTATCATACGTGCATGTTTATTTAAAACGTGTTCCCAAATAGTCGTGCAACCATATGTGGTTGCTTTACAAATGGTTTTTTCCAGCATGTTTTATGCATTTATCGTTTTTTTTTTTGTTTTTTTGCTGTTTTGCAGTTTATTCTCGAATAGCTGCAAAGCCCATAGAAGTGAAAAATAGTATCATTTCATTTCAGCAGCTTTTGATTTATAAATGTACCTTTGTCGGTGTTAAATTTCTGTGGTTTTCCGTCATGTTTACTTATGATGACAATGGAATCTATGCCAATTAGGAACAATGTAACGAAGTACGGACTTCACGGCTGCTTTTTAAACTATAATTTATGGAATTATAAATTTACAGCTTCCCCATCACGAAACTATTTGGGTTCATTTCAATTGAGACGGAATGGAAGAATATCAAAGTACTACACCAGATTACTAGGTAGAGTATTCGTGCCTTCCATCCTACTCTATTGTGAGTCGTCGTCAAACTGGCACGCCTGTGTCGACGGTAGTTGCTAAAAGATTTGAGTGTTCTTAGATCCAAATACCAGTGTTGGAAAATAATTTTTGTCAGGGAAATGTTTAATCCCAGTTTAGGTGATTTGTATCACGTCTTGTAGATTTAAAAATCTGCAACATTTTGCTGCCACTAAAACGGTAAATATGGGAAGAAATATCATTAGAATATCACAAGTATAGAGTGGCATACGACAGATGACTTAATTGTACTAAAGATGTACTTTGTGTCTTTGTTACAAAGTACAAACATCCCAACTGTATGTTTCATGCATTAGTACATTCAAGTCGATCAGTGAGCGACCAACTAGCCATGACTGTTAGTTTGGACATAAATCAATAATGAACGGTGGCATAAATACATTGAAATTTACCAATTGTACACGATTTTTGCCGCACTCTGTTTAATTGAGTCCCCGTAATCGATCAATTTCGTTTAAAAATGCAACGGTGCAATTGCAAAGCAGAAACCTATTATTTACGTACC
Source organism: Megaphyllum sjaelandicum (assembly GCA_034698745.1). Lineage (NCBI taxonomy): Eukaryota > Metazoa > Arthropoda > Diplopoda > Julida > Julidae > Megaphyllum > Megaphyllum sjaelandicum. Next base: position 2,327 of record JAQGBX010001038.1, read on the forward strand.
TGAGTTATCAATTAAGCATAGAAGAGCCGCATATTAAAATAATTAAGTATTTTGCTAGTTTTCTATTCGCATGCATGCACTTCGCACGAGTGCTGGAAGTTCGTAGCTTGAGTGTTACGAAATATTGGCAGTTAAAACTCATCGCTTACAAACTGTATGAATATATAATTATAATTAGATTGATGGATGAGTTGAGGGTACCTATATTATTGCTTCGATCCAATATTCCAACTACTAATACGAATAAGCACTAGCTACTAACGGATTTAATTTACCAAGTGAAAGTCCTTAAGCTTCCACGCAGGTATTATAGGTTATATTAAAAAGCACTTATAAAGTATCACTACATCATACGATTTGATACGACATTTAAAAGAGCATCCTCGATCATTTAGAACAATGAATGGCTGACATTGTTCGATTTCATGATTATGATAATGAACATAGAGCATTTGAAAAAGTTCGGTTAGTCATTCAAGAGTTAGGCTAAGTACTTTGCGCAAAATAGATGAAAAATTTCCTGTTTATTTCGTTAAATAAAAGCACGATTTATCTATGCTATATGTACTGTGCATAATCTCGCGTTTATATGCGAAATAAATTGACAGTGGTATTATTAGAAAAATTTGAAAATTGGAAATACATTCCCACGAAATAGCGTTTCAGATAGGACCTTTTTTTTCTCAGAGCCAACATCATAGCTTCTTACGAATACATTTCTGATTTTCAGATTCTTCCACAATAATACTGTCTTTTTTCTTTCATGCTCAAAAAACTACGCATAACGTCTTGTAGCAAAATGCAACTGCACTTACATGTATAACACTCATACAAATAAACCGTTATGTTATTGAAAATAAGCATGAATGTGTAATGAACCTATACATACATGCAATATACATGTAACATACATTGAGTCCTTTGACATAGCAGTCAAAGAGTCTTTAATTTAAAATTAATTTTATGATGTACTTTATGCCTTTTACTGCAAATTAAAATAATTGCGCCACCCACATTACAAATTAAATGTACGTGTCATTCTTCCTTAAGCATCCAAGTCTTAATTTTCATACATGTACCGTGCGCCATTTCTTTTACATCCCCTTCAAGCATCAATGCGAACTCACAATGGCGTTTGTAAATTATGCTAGCTTGTTTTATTGCACTTGAAAGGGAAAAAAAATTGAAAATATATTTCTTGTTGAACTCCATGTGAATTCGAGCGCGAACATGCTCGCCTCTGAAAATGCCAAACTTGAAGACAGTTAAGCTCTTCACGCTTCTTGGGACAATGTTTCTTGAAAAGTGAAATTGAAATCACAGAATGTATTCTCTATAATCTGCAGCATTTTTTTAAAGGCATCGGCTAAAATCATTTTCAGCGTGGAGTTTGTTTTTTCTCTCGCCTTGCAATACCCTAGCTGATTGTTATTATGTTTTATTCAGGTAACTGTATCAAGAAGTATGGCCATTCCTGCATGGGAGGTAAGATCACTTTTCTTCCACGCTTATACATATTGTACATGTATACTGTGACTGCACAAAGTTTACCGGCTTTGCGTTGATTTTGCAATCTCGAAGATAGTGCGTTTAATGGGAAAAGAAAAATGCCCCCAGAAGTATTTACGCGCAATACAAGTATTTTTTTTTTGTTTAAATGCGAGGAAAAATAACGGTGATTGCGTCTTACGTTTCGGATAACAAAATCACTTTGATTCATGTTTTGCAAAATTCTTTAGGGGATTTTGTTCGCACCACAGTTTACAAGTGTTTTCTCGAGAAATTCAATATGCAACATTTACATGTGCATGCATATCGAGTAATTATAATTAATATACAGTCAATTTATACCGTAAAGTAAATATATTAGATACAATATGCAGACGCGTGTGCATAAGATTTATATTTTTGTTCTGTTGAACGTTTAACCCATTTAATTGACGACACTTCATTTCTTTGAAGCAAGTCCTTACGGAAATTTGACAAAAAAAATGAATAAACCACATTTACATGTTAAGTAGATATGTACATGTGTATTCGTAAATTTTGTTTTCCTTGTGAAAGATTGACTTATACACTTTAAACTCAAAAGAAAAAAGAGAAAGTATAACGTTGAAATGCGCTGTACATGTAATTGAGGCTTTGAAATAATCTTTATTTTGATTTATTTTTGTTGTGTGCGTGGATTTCAATAATACAAACAAAAATAAAAGATTCAAAAGTACAAAAATTGCTCGAAACATTAATTCGTTGTTATTTTCGACACTAATTTCTGGTCGTAATCCTATGTGCACATCCATGATACAAGTAATAAAAATGTTATAGTGAGTTATGATGTAGTTTTCCCTCAAATCGTATGTTTGGGCAAATTTTCTATAAACAGCCCGATAAAGCGCAGAAATATTTCATTAGTTCGAAAAGGTTTCGAAATTACTCCAGTTTAAAATTTAAAAAAACTGTAAATCAATATTACAATTGATGCGCTTTATTAGCTTTATGTAAACAACATGTTTAACAGTAAAAATATACAACATCTTCTTTTACATAAATGAGCATTAGGTTTTGAATAATGCCATTGAAAGCGCATTCTTTCATTACTTTTCGAGCATTGGTGACGTCAAAGCTGCATTTTTCCACTTTCGTATATAATGCCTATAAATGAGACACGATGTTGTATAGATGCAAGTACATGCAACATGTATTATAAATAGGCAGCAATTTTTGAAAGCGTGGTAAAAGCTTGACAGCGGATTATACAATAGAATACGGAGCATACACTGTAGATGTTTCGATACAAAAACTTTCCCGCATGTCTATTTTATACTTCATTAATCATTAAATCTAAGTCGATTTCAGTTTCAATCCATTTTTAAACGAATTTCTACATTTTACATTTCTCTGATTCTTACTTATTTCGCATTGCGCACTATGTCGGTAAGAAGGTGTTTTGTGCTTGTAGCTTTAGTTTGAAATTGAATGTCAAACCAGGCTTTCGGTGCAAGAAACTTCTTATCGGGTTTTGGTAAAATTTAAAAGCGCTTAAATGGACGAAATTGGATCGATATCGCCATTCATTGTCGAAAGATTAAACCTGACAAACGGGATAAAAAAACAACTACTGTATAGTATATAGGTGGGAAAGTGGAGTTTATTTCAAATGAAAGTTAGCAAAGTTGGATTAAAAAAAACAAAAAAAAACGAGGCGTTATCATCCTAAAAGATGACTAAGCCAGATGACTATACACTGTATACAAAATACTGCGTAAATTCAGCGTAACATGAGTGGAGCATTTCAGTTCTCGCAATATATTGTATGAAGTTGTTTCTCAATGGCATTGAAGTGGACTTACAAGCATTGATTTAACAATAAACTGATAATTCATATAAATGAACATTAATTCTATTGCACCATACCTTGAATAGACAATCACCTTTAAAATTTCACTTTTAAGGTGAACAAACGTATAAATGTTTATTGTAAAATTGAAACAACACCTTATACATGTATGTCAACGATTTTTAATATTTGGAAAAGACACAAGTATAATTTTTGACGTTAAGCTGGCGATAAATATTTCGTGATGCTTGGTATGGCGTACATGTATGCATGTATATATAGTTATAATAGCTGTTCGCCATTGTTGACGGTATATAATCGGGTGCATAAAAATTCTATTATTGAGCTTCAATATTGACATCCTGATGAACGTTTCCTCACAAATTCATCGCTGTATCTTTTCCTAAGGACAATACCTTGCCTCCCATTCATTCACGTTTCATAATTCAAAGAATTTTTTCATGCGAATTACACGTCTAAATTTCAAGTTTGCTATGCCCAAACTGTATAAAACCCGATATTTGAAATCTTTAATCTTAAGTTGTCAAAAACACTCGAACATCTAATCTTCATGTAGCACGCACGTACAGTATATAATAGTTAAAATTGTCATGGTTGATTACCTGGTTTAATTATTACTTATCTTCTCGGGGTAAATTGCACGAGCTTTATGAAAAGCTGAATTTTTTTTTATAAAGGACAAGAAAGACTGTTTGACATTATCGTATAGAAATGTCGAACTAATAATTAATATGCCTTTCAGGTCATGGCAAAAGAACGCAGCTTCCTTTGCTACCTTCGAACGCCATATTGCCAGTATCTGCGCAACCGATTTACAAACGTGAAAAATACCCGTATAGTAGGCTTGCGTCTAACAGCAAAATACCCACGTCAATGCGCCATCAGCTTTCTGACCAAGAATACCAGACTGACGTGAGATTCCCGGTAATCCAAAAATCATCCCGTGAAATTGATAATGGATTCACTGATGATAATAGAGAACTCAGTGGAGGATTTTTTGTTGGCAATGGACTCGATGACTTCAAAGAAGCTATCACCTCCGACAAGAGATTCGATGATCATCAGGGATATACGAGCGAACAATTGACGAAAAATCGACGGTTTGAAAAATTTCTTTTAAATCTGGTACGTACAGTATTGTCGCTACTTCATTCGTGTGACAGCGTCTTTATTTCGCGTAAAACGTATTTGGACTCAAACAATGAAGTTGAAAAAATGAGATGAAACAGTGAGGTAATGGGACATTGTCGCCGATTTAATTGCCGGTCTGAAATGAAGAAAAAAAATTTCGAATGGGAAAAGCTTTATAAGAAACTATTCCTGATCCATAGAAAAAATTAAAGGAATTAATAATGAAAATTTATGTAGTTTATTTTCTCACGAACACTGTAACTTGCATTGAATTATGGTATATTTCTAATTATAGGAAAAATCAAATTTTTACTTATTTCGGTGTTACAGTTGGTTTTCCCTGTTTGAAGCACTTGTTGATGGGCTAATTAATGGCACATCAACCCTTCAGTCTTCCCTGAATATTTTTCTCTCATTATACGTACCGGGTCTTGTCTTCTGTCAACTAAAGTTTACATGATTGCGCGTTGTATAAACTCTAGCTGCTTTAGAATTCTGCATATTCATGAAGGCATAATGGTATTATGAACACCTTCATGTATATAAGTTTATACTAAACGAGGACTTTGACTGGTGCACGCTCAGCTTTACAGGTTTTTGTGATTATCAAAAGAACTGAACTCTTCTGATCTTTTTTAATTCCAGATTAATCTAAGGCGACTGTCCTACGATTCAGTTGAAGACGAAGTTGATCCTTATTAAATTGTTTACTTTCAGGATAATTTTAAATAATCCTTATTAATATGGGTACTTCCAATGAAAATTGGCGACATCGTGCTTTCCTGTTCTAATACAATTTATTTCTTAGACATAAGTTTAATTTCAACTGGTTTGTTTCGTGATGATTTTAATTTAATTGTAATAAACGCTGAATCGAAATCTTTGTTTATTTGACTACGGGTATGTTGGTCACGTCCTACGACGGTAAAAAAAGGTGTAATCAACTCAACGATGAGTGCTGTCTTGGTTTTTCATCTTGTCCGTTTGTTAAAATGACTTTTAGCGGAATTATAGACGGAGTTGATTTATTTTCCGATAAAACTCTGCGTGCCATTGTTGACTACTGTTGCTTTGTTGCGTTACAAGTTGCGTTGGATGAATCGCTTGCGACTACGTGTGGGATCAATCGTTGCGATTTATACCCATAAACGTCTGTCAATTTTATATAGGAATTGATCAACCACGCATTTGACCAGGATGTCAATGCTTAAAATAGCACCAAATATAATTACTCTAAACTACTTATTTGCGCTTTCTGAATTGCTATACTTCTCGGATTAGATGTCTGGAACTTAAATGTGATCACCAACATCTGCAAAGATACGTCTGGCACGACGTATTTTCAGAAATTATCTTTTAGAGAAAATATTCTGTTGTACAAAAATGCTGAAATTCGATATTTCATTGTCACAATAAGCATTTCAATACATTCGAATTGAAACATATGTGTTATTACATTGTAAAAATTGACGGCTATGTAGCCAGTAATCTGATGTATATTTAAAAGTTAGTATTCGTTGAACGTGAGGTGTTATATCAGATATTGATGCGAATTTATGGTATACTTAGTAAATTGTTTTGCATGCCGTTATAAAGTATATGTATACCGGTATATACTGTATATGTAATGATTCGCCTTAAAATGCTGGTTTATGATGTAAAACTACATGTATAGCCTACATTTCTCATGAAAATAATCAGATCATTAAGAGTTAGCAGTCTCAGAGGGTGTCCCATTGGGAACATTTTCCAAGATAGATTTAGGCACAAATTTAAACATGTTCGATATCTTTTCATCGAAGGAAACTGACTAGAAATTAATAATATGTTATCTTCGAATTGTCCACGCATTAATTTCACCAAAATTATAAATTGGTGCAATTTCACGCAACAGTGACAAATGAAGTTTATAATTAATTAAAAATTAATGCGTGGGGAATTAAAAAATTTAAAATTGTCAACTTCTTGTAATTTAACTTCGTTATCTATATAAGTAATTAAAATATACCTAATACATTGTACTGTATAACGTACTATCTTTAAAAAAATGTCAAACTTAAAATATTGCAATACATTCATATACATAATGTGATAACGAGTTTCTTTAAACATTTAAACCGATTCAACCATATCGAAATCAACCTGACAATTTAAAAAGTATTCATATGAGAAGTAAAATTGTCAGTTTATTGATTAATTTTCCATTTATTAACTGATCGTCTAGGAGACGCAAAAACGATTCAGTAATGTAAGAGTTTTTTTGCGAACCCCTAATCTGGGCCTTGGTTCTGTGTTCTGTTCACTGCGATATAACAGCAACGAAAATTGTCACCTGATAACCGTTATTTAGACTAGTAAATCTATTTCAGTGGTCCCATGCTGATTTGATTTTCTCTTGAAATTATGAAAGTTTGCTTTCTCCTTTATTTCCATTTAAATTAAGGTGTCAATTTTTCTTCAAAGTTGCCATGTAATTCCCCTCCCTCAAATGTATATAGTTTACTGTTAAGTGAATTCCAACGTTTTTCTTCGCTTTTGTATAACATGCAATGTACAATTAAACCCTGAATAAATTATTGATTTTTTTATTGTATTAAAATTTATCGATATGGCTCAGCACGCTGCACCAATAAACTAGATTTTAATATATCACCCAGTTGGACTTCGTTTTTCCACACCGCTGATTGGTCTAATTTTTAGTTATGAGTAAAGTTTTAATATAGGCGCATTTTGAATTTCATTTAATGCCAAACCGATGCTTGCATAGGATGTGACAAAAATCAGGAGATTTCGCCCATTACATTAATCATGTTCAAACCAAAAAGCTCCTTATTTGCTTAAATGAAAGTTATTGTCATCTCAATGAAATGTGATTTTTTTTATTTGGTTAGGCATGCTCCGTGTCGAGTATTTTTATTTTTTTTTCACATTTCTTTCTTTTCCATTCTTTCAAATATGTACTTAAATTTCCAGAAAAATATTTCAAAAAAATCATGGAGGATTACAATTAGTCAACTATATAGGAAGTATTGCATGCTCTACTACTATAGCTTCAATTTAATGGATGATTTGGATTTTCCCAGGTTTCATTTTATTCGCGGAACCTTTATTTACACACGCATGTTCGCATAATCGATTTTAGCGCATATTCGCTTCCCTGAGGCGAGCCCCTAAATCAGCGTGTGACATTTAATGCGCCCGATTTTATTGTCTCGTCAACAGGATGCAAACGTTTAATATGTTCAACTATTAAACACCAGCCTCATGTTTTATTAAGTATCGCGTGATTGAGGTAGTGAGGTGCACAACCTCACCCAAATGCTCTTTTTAAACTTTGTTGATTTAATCCAACTTTGGTGAGAATGTCGAGCTAATTATCCTCCACGCAACAGTTTGTTTACGTATTAGCACCGCAGAATTTCAGAATAAAGTTAATGAGTAAATTAATTAGTGTCTTTTGTTCGCTTTCCTCGCAATTTTGTTGCACTTTCGAGTGCGTTGAAGGGTTTATAGCAAAACACATTACGACACGATCTCCAGCGAGATGCATAAATACGATGAGCTCGATTCAACCCCAGCTATTCCCAATGAAAATCAAACGAATTTTCATCTCAATTCAGCAAAAATGATGTTCGTAAACGCTTTGGATGTCGATCAAGCTCCGAATTACTTCTAGTTCAACGAAGCCAGAAAACAAAGCCAATGTTACCCAGCAACTCGCCACGACGCAATTCAGTTCCACACTTTTCAAATTAATAAGCTCAATTCAATCCGTTTCAGCTTAATTGTCCCTTGTCTGTCCCGACCGCAAAGTGTAAATTTTAGCATAGCAAATTTGCGAAATTATTTCTAATGCAACCGCATGCAGAGAATGAAGCCTTGTTCAACGCATATAGGCAACACTAGGCGTCGCTCAGCAACATAATTGCTGCTGTTATCCAAAATGTTGAAATTCTTGGAAAAAAAACAACAGTACGCTTTGCATTCAATTATTATTTTATTTTGGAGAAGATCGAGGCGATTGGTAAGACACATTCCACGTCCATGGAAAGTAATATTTCGGTAATTCTCGCGGATACTCTATGAAAATTGTTTCGTTGATCAACATGATAGGATATAGGCACATCTGAAATATCACCAAAAACTATTGCACGATAATTAACTATAGATCTATGACAGTTTCTGATGTATATATACAATTAGACTACGAATCTACTACCGGCAATACACGAGGAAAGTTATATCTGGAAATACGGCATGTTCAAAAAGTTCTGTTTTTTATAATGTGAATTACGAGAAATAAATGTTTTAATTTGTCAATTATAAAAACATAAACGAAGTCTAATTACTTTCAGTTTGAAATTGTCATTTATAAATGCCATGGTTAGTAAAATGCTTAGAAATGTGTTTGACTTTTACGACATGTCTAAAATTGTCAAGTTTCCAGATATAACTTTCCTCGTGTATTTTCTTACGAATTGAAAATTGACCGAACGCTTTCTCGATATCCTAAGCTATCAAGAAACATTTTATAGCCTATGTTTTAGCACGGATTCAACTACAGTTGTTGCGAGATAATTATGACAATCTACTGAAACGCAATGGGTATGTACCATTGAGTTTACTGCCTTAACGTATTATTAGAAAAATAAAAATTGTCTGTTTATAAAAATTATGTCCCAGTGTATAGATTTCGAGTTAAATAGCCCCTAACTAAGCTCCGGATAGAGGCTCTTGAATGCCTCCTGACATTTATAGGCAACTGAAATCCTGGTTCATGGGCTGATTCCTGGCAACGTAAATTTAAACACCTCTCAGCAGACAACGACTTTGTTAACCATTAGAGGCCACTCGTATTATGATGCAAGCACTGCAGCCACGTGAAAATAATGCTAAATATGAATAATGGTGAGTCTAATTGATCGAATTGCTTTTTCATGCAGGAAAGATGCATTTTGCGAAATATACTGTAGGTGGTACGTAAACGCGCGTAAATATTGATATAATACATATTGAGGACATTCCCTCGCGAATCTTTCCCCACCTTCACGCGTGCGTGCAACTTTCGCAAAATGAATATGAATATTAATGTTCTATTCGTACCTGATATTTTCACGTCAAATCTCGGTTCTTCCAGTGACGTGAGCGATGCTTTTTATGATTGCAGAAGTAATGAATGCATCGAGCCTTCGGAGAAATTTCGTGAATGCTATAGCTGGAATAAATAGCCAACTCAGCCAAGTATAAGGTTTAGGTTGGATGATGAGTTTATGATTTACGTCATCAAAATGTCATTCCCCCTTCCTGGTAGCTCTCATTTAAATGATTTACCTATGATCAATAATGACTGGTTTCCATGGGCGAATGGAAATATTAGGATTAAGCCAGGTATGATAAAAAAATTCAAAAATCCACCAAATAACTTATTGGACACTCTGTTTATCACACATTTATTGTATAACTAATGGCAGAATTCAGACAGAAATTTTACGAATTGTACTTTGATGATTCCCGTGATTTTACTTCCAAAAGTGCAATTCGTAAAGCTTTAGTCTAATACCCCCATAATGTAATCTGTAAGCATTGCGTATCCCATATTCCTAATCTTGACATCTTGACGTCGTAGGTAGTTTTCGTTGAACATTAAAGCAAAACAAGCGCTATAGTCAATTTTTCAACATAACCTTTTAATATTCTAAACGGAATGTAGGTTAATACAATATTACATTGTTATAGTCGCCATTTAAGGCTTGAAAAACAAGAATGAATCAAATTTTGACATAGCTGATTTTAACGCCCCCAAAGTTCAAAACAGCTTGATTTCGCATTGTCATAAATTAAATTAAAACATAATGAAAATCCTTGTTTTAAAAAAAGCTGCGATTTCATTGCAATAATGCGACTAAAATAGATGTATCAAGAATCAGCGCAGATACACTCATTTAAAATATAGTCCTTACAGCATTTTTCTATTTTGCATGCTGTACGTCTCCCATCATCAATAGGTCTCCCATCATCAATAGATTCACATCTTTTCGCTTTAACTTTCAGTATATATCTGTATTTCTTTCCAATACAGATTTGCAACAAATGTTACGATTGTTACTTGCAATTTTGAATCTATTAGGTACTCATAATTTGCATGCAACCATTTTATTTATTTACACAGTTGCACAATCACAGGGAATTTCTGGGGGAAAAAATCATTGCTCTTTTATTGATATCTTGCAAGTTTAGAAGACGCTAATTATGAGGAAATCTATGATAACATCGTCTTCTAATATACATGGGCTGCATTAGAGCAATCTTTGGGTAAAATAAATATATTCTACGATTGATAATAGATACACGAACTTTTGCATGGATACCATTGGAAAATTTTAAGTTCCCCAAGAAACCATGTTGAAAAAGTTAACTTTTTTAACTGACGTGAAATGGCAAGTATAATTTATCGACTTTAGTATCATTCCTTTTCTTGTTCAATCGTTGATGGTGTAACAAGAATTACAATGAAAGCAGTTAATGATGAAGAGATGGAAAAAAACGAAAAAGGGGGAATAAAAGTACATCCGTATAGGCTTAACACGGGGAAGTCACCATGAAAAGTGAGAGGAGAATTTTCGATTTACAAAGGGCAGACTATTTTCTTGATTTCCTTCGTTTTTCTTATTTTTTATCGGATGACGATTGGTCGTCCATGTCGCTTGCCTGAAATGATAGTAATTACGAATAATTATTAGAGACATGTAGGAGCACTATTGCACAGGGTAATTGTTGTCAGTACCAATTAGAACAAGTAGCAATTGCATTTTCTTATTTCGGAAAAGGCATGCTTGACAACAAAATGGCAGATGTTACAGAGAAGGACAACTTCAAAAATGGCATATGCGAATATCGAGTCTATCGACAATTAATAATTTATCGAAGGATGAAACGTGTTTCATCCTCCAATAAATCAATAAAAATACGAATGGGTTATTCGCAAATGACGTGTTTCAAGTTTCTGTTTTTTACATGATCCGGCAATTTAGCTCTTCCGGTTAAAATCTGCTAGATTTTAGTTTAGCCTATTTTTTAGCCTTGGCGCTTGCGCACATTTTGCAAAATGGCTGCCTTTTAGCCCTTCCGGAAAGTGTCTACGTCTAGACACTAGATATCCCATAATGTACAGTGTATTATAAAATGCGAAGTTGATGTGAGAGGGGTTGAAAATCGGTGGCAGTAGATGACCCTTGTATAGGTTACGTGTTTGTCCTAAACTTACATGTATAAGACTATTGATTTTGAAAACCAGGTTTCTGCCCTTTGTGACAATAGCTTCTTGCTAAATTTGCTTTGATGGTCACCCAATTTTAAAATGACCGTAGAGTGCACCATTGGGCTGTTGTCTACGCCTAATGGTCGAACAAAGAAACAACCATTATGTTTTTATTCACTAGTATATAGAGGTAGTGGTAGAGTCTATAATAATAGCTACATGTAATGCTGTGTAAATAGCACCTTAAGCACCTTTTCTTGTTTGACTACTTTTTTCAATTTAGCACAGCATTGTTGTCAGTGTAAATTCCAGTCATTCCATCTCATGCCATTTTCATGATAATGTCTCGTTAAAACGAACGAGTAAGTTCATTCCAAGAAATATCCGTTTCATTATAGATATAATTAACGTTAATATTTGCATTATTATTATCAGTGAGCTAATCGGCAGTGTAAGCGGACAATTAAGCAACTATTTAAAGGTCGTGGTTTCCATTGACCGTTAATTGGGAGGGGGGGCATAAATTAATCGAAATGTCAAAAGGGCAAGCGCGAAAGTAATTCAGGTGTAGGCGAGGGAAAAACCAAAGATTTGAGTGGCAGATTCGCGGAAAGGTTGTTGAACCAAACACATCGTCACAATTGCAACAATTAAGGCCTTTTATTTCGCCTGACGTGAAGCACTTTAACGAACAATTAAATACAAGTATAGAGAATTGGACCGAAATGTGAATATCACATGAATTTTCAAGTTTGCAGTGATCTGTGAAGTCATCACATCTCGGAATTTTAAGAGTGTGTAAATGCCTGCCTGCATGGAGCTCTTATATTTTAAAGGTAAGCAACTTGAACTATACAAGCAATTGCCAAGGCAAATATATATGCCTTGGCAACAAACTGTACATGTTTATTTCTGTAACTCTAAATGTTCATATTTAGTCGTCATTGCAATTTTTAGAACCTATGGCACATTAAACATGTTCTCTGTTGGAATTAGATTCCGACTATCTATAACCTATACTCCGTCTTTGAGGGATTTGAGTGTTTATAGAGACGCGGGGCACTCATGAAGTCACGTGGGCAAAATCGACACGCTAATTGATTTAAAAAATTGACTCAAGGTTATTGCTGTTTTTAAGCCAATTATTGTATTCATTTTTCACACTTCACGGCTGCCAAACTACGTTCCTAAAGCTTCTGTATGAGTTCCGCTATTATAAATGAATTATATGATTTGCGGGAGTTGATAATAATGATGCTGCAAATCGACATGCAGTACATGTTTTATGATTGAAAATGATCCAACCGGTGCAGTCGTTTTTCGACACCAGAAGATCACAGGTGCCGACACGGAGTCTGCATATACTGTGCTGTACGTACAGTTTGTTTCTTCTCTATTATTTTTAAGAAGAAATTGGAGCAAGTATCCTTTTAATCAAGTCTCCAGTTCACGAAAAACAACAAGATGCCCAAGTAAGTGGCCTACATTCTGCAAATGTCAACTTGTTTGATGAATTTGCAGTTGAGCGACGTGGCATTTGCTACTCATAATTGGCAATTAACGCATTTCCCAAGAGCAAGGAGCAACTAATGTGATTCAATAATTACCTTCCCTATTACATGTAATAATCAGTCGTTAGGTTGAAGGGAACAACGAAAGTTCATTCCCACAAAGTCATCATACATCTATTATTTGATCAAAGGTAAAAAGATTACGGATTCCTGAGGTCTAAGGGGTCTGCAGGAACCGAAGTTCGGAAGATGTCAACAACTCAACAGAACATGCGATACGCATAGGTCAGGTCCTACTTTCCAAAATGATGTCAATTTTATGGGCTCAATAGATCAGACATTGAATGGGTCGACGTGTGGCTTCGTATAAAAATGATTGGTTTTGAGTTCGGTGGACCTCTATTTCAAGAATAGTGGATGTGAATGCTATAAAAAGTCTAAAACCTAACCTTTTCTGGAGTTACTACAGGATTTTATTATTAATCCTAAAAAGGCAATTTGTGATCTTTTCTATTTGATGCGATGTTAAAATATCTAAACGAACCGAAAGCAGGTCAATGTGCCTACATCCTTGAAGTTCCATAAGTTCTCAGGAAATGTACCTAGGCTATGAGTGTTACAACATTAACCCGATGATATACGACAATGACATCAAAAGGGTCAGAATTTTGCAGTACAAATGCAGCAGTGCACTTTAAAATTCAAAATGGAAACGGGTCTTGTTCTGCTTTAAAAAACTGCATAATAATTTGGTAACAATAAGTTTTGAGTTTGACAAATCATTAAGGACTTTCGAAGGCTTTTTTAATATGATTTTCACTGACTTACTATAGTAAATTTTGACATTTGATTCCATGCTTCGCCATTCTCAAATTCGAGTACACATAAAATCTGTCTGGTTATTTTATCAACTAATGTTAGCATTGTTATACAGCATATACCCGCCACTGACTTTCAGTCAATAACGAATGCATATTTTTTAATACGCTTAGTTATTTGAAAATCATGCATTTATCTCTAATAATTATAATCACCACTTTGGGTTTACACAATTTCGCGCGTTTTACGTTAAAATACAAGAAAGTTCTTGCAATGTAATCAAAAAGTACAAAGGATAAATTAAAAGGCGCAAAACATTTCGTTGTATACATGTAAATAAATGAGTTTTAAGAACTGGCACGATGACTTACCAAATTCCTTAATATTTTAAGGAGGGCCAATGGGATGCGTTTACCACTTGCAAGGGGCACGTTCATGTTCCGTCCGCTGAAATCCCTAGAATCCGGAACGTTGACGTCATAGCGCGGATTTAGGGGGTAACGGACATCTGTTATTTCTGGGCTAGACGACGGCGCTAAGTCTTCTCCGCCATCCGTCCTTTTTCCATGGGCTGAAATTTGAAAATTACTGAGTTTTCTGTGTATCGCCGCTTAAAATATTTTAGTTTTTGCCCGAATTTGGAATATACTGTACATGTACAGGTTATTACAAATGCATCATCTGGATTTTGGTAAGTATTACAGATACAATAGTAAATGACACACAAAAAGAATGGGGACAAGTCCAAGTTTAAAATGCGCACTCGCAAACTTTGCTATAAACGCCCAAGGGGCAGCACGAACTGAGTGTCCAAAATGGCGACTATGCAGCAGAAAGCGTTTTGTGTGCTCGAGTGTCATGTGACGCGAGGATCTCACATTGAACATGTGTGATGGTATGATTAAAAACTAACATTTTTCACTTTCTCTCGATGTCTTATTTACTATTGAATCTGAAATACTTTCCAAAATATTTCTATTTAAAACCCGATGATTCTTTTTTGAAAACACTGTATATAAGACTATTCTTGACCAAAAATGATTGGCTAATTTTGAAAGTGGTATGCATATACTATAAAGTTCTTGCATTTTACTATTTATCAATCCTTTGCACACATACAGTGTACACGAGAAGGGGATATATACGAAATTCAATTATAAAGAAAATCTCAATGCAATATTGGATTATGGTAATACGCATATTTGGATTTTTTTCCCTTTCATAAGCATGCAGGCTGACAGAAAGATACTTTTATCAACGCTATAAATCATACGCCATACAAAATCCGGTTGCTGAAAATTATACGTATATAGTCATTATTACACAAAGCAGAGGGTGCTACACGGAAAGTGATCGAAATTTAGATGAACAAACACCCTGCATGTACATGTACATTATATACTGGGGGCAGATCCGCAAATTGGCCATGCCATTTAGCTTATACAAATATGCGTAAGATGCTCTAATTACCTCCAAAGCACGAGTGCCCAAAGCTCGAACATCCTCGCAAACCTATAAAAAGCAAATTAAAAACAATTTAATTGCAGTAAAACCAGTCTTCTTTTTCTCTTCATTCCTAAATTGGAAATAATTGGACGAATTACTAGCTTATAAAATCCATTATGAGTGAGCTAATGAGCGTAAATTATAATCCATCGAAAACTCGTGTCACTGATATCGTCAACGTATAATTATTGTCAAGATGCTTGTCATGCATGTTTATGATATCGAGGCACATTTGGCGAGTGGATGAAGTGGCTCGATCTACGATTTTAATAATTGAGGACTTGTTTTAATTGCTCCATTTCCTAGCGATGAATTCGGGTCTGCAATGCGCGCGCACAAAATCGTTAATTATAGAAAACACTTTTGGTTGAATGTTTGCATTTAATTGCCTCTATATGCATGTTTAGTATAATTTTCCTTGCTTATTGCCAATGTTTATCCGCAGTAATCCATTACACGGGCCGTGGGATTTTCTTCGTGGCATTTACATTTTTCTTATTTGAAACAGAAAATATTAAACGAGGAAGCGAGTTGTGAGCTGAACACCACTAATCGTTACAGCTCCGAAATGGTTTGTCTTTTAATAATTCTTGAGATGCCACTTAATAATAAATGCGCCAATTAATTGCACATTTATCTTCGAACCCAACTCGAACAAAGGAGTTTGATGACGTCAGTTTTGGTTGAAGTTGGTTAGGTGTGGGAATTAAAATGCTTCTTTTGAGGACCGGAGCGAAATTACATTAATCCCTTCTGATATCTTAACCCGATTCAACGCTTGCGTTAATCCTAACATCAATCGCAACGCTATATAATTCTGCGCTGTGGAAAACTTTGCATAGCATGAACGATGGCAGAACTCGCAATTAAAATCCGCTTTGCATGGCGCTGTGCATAATTATAATGCCGCTTTAAGAGGCGCTTAATTGGAAGCAAATTAAGGTTATTGGCTATTAATCGGTAAGCCATTCATGAAACTTGGCGAGATCAGCTGTAGTCTCGGAGGTGCAGACGTCGAGTATTCCGACGAGAAGTTTGACTTTTTAACATGCATATATCGCATCGAAAGATTGAAATTTGATTTAATTCATCGCTGCAAAATATGGGTGCGAGCACAAAGTATGCTTACTTTGCGACGTGCTTCTTTCAGCTTTTTTCGTGCTTGTTTTCAGCTTTTTTTTCCAGCTTTGGGGCGCACAATGAACGCTGATGTCAGCGTGATGGTCAATGAGTTTGGTGGCGCTACTGCGTGCGTTGTGCTAGGTGAAACATTCCGCGTAAAACCTTGCACATACGCATTAGCTTCTCATGATGAACACAGGACACGTTTTTATCGTACATAGGCGGCATACAATCGTGTATATGTTGCGTCGACTAGCTTTCTTTGTGGGCGCCCTCATTTAAAAAGCATGCCGCAATCTTATCCCGCTTGGTGGCGCTAGTGTACGCAGAGTGGTAAGCGCCTAGGTGCAATGAGCATTTTTTGTGTTCGCACCATAAACGATTCATGCGTACAATTGTTTAAACTGGTGCGTAATAAAACACTTTTGCTTTTCAAGTGCCATATTTTCTAAATGTAAAATTCACGACAACAGTCATCAGAAATATGCCAGTGTATTTGTGCAGTAAAAGAAAGTTATAAGGTTAGTGCAACTGAATTTGGAAGAATGTTCGGACCAATCTGAGGGGATTCTTCATCTAGTTACAGTTTTCATTTTCATTTTGATTGAAGTTATACTGGTTACGTGAGATATACAGTACGTATATTTGTCTTCATCAGCAAATGTTTGCCAAATCATTTAGTGCTTTGGAATGTTAGAATCTATGCTTTTTTTTTCTTGTTAAATAAATTCGAGGGCTGTACATCTCCCATATCGACTGCGGCTTGGATACTCTGCCAGAACTGCATCATCGGTACATTTACAACATGTCTATACGTTACAGCCCAGAATGGTCTTCTTAGTCCGAAATTCTTCTTTTAGTATTCCCTGGCGTGTATTAAAGTGTTTACACGTCCTCAATTTCAGCGGTTGCACTTAATCAGACGCAGTGTTTTTCAAGGGACTTCTGCGATCTTTAATGGTCATAAATTATGTGGCTTTTCCAACGAAGTCTCTGCTTAAATAGACTATACTCATGGCTTGTACATTTAAAGATTTTTTAAAATATTTATTTATAAAGGTGACGTGATACGGAATCAAAGTCGGTAGTTTATTTGTCATGAAAACAAACAACCGGAATTGCCTTTCTTTCTTGATCGTGCTGGATGAAACAGAAATAGTGGTATATATGGCGTGCGACGTTATATTCTAGCATATTCAATCATATGCTAAATACTTTACCGTGGAATAGTACCAACCGAGCAAAAATGCAGCCCATATTCATTGGTGTAAATAGGAGGAATAAATCTTCGAGAACTTCTTTGTCTAGCATAAATATTATAATACCCTTTTTAGATAAAACCAACTTGTTACGGTGTTGAGGCTAGGTGACAGATGTTAGCGGGTGATTTTGATGGCACTAAAAGTACACTACTCTTAATGTTGACTGAATATTTTTGCAAGGGAAAAAATTGATTTTTGTGCTATGCATTTTTGATTTAGTTGGCAATCTAGCCTACATCAGTGTGGCCTTTGCTTTTCCTTTTTTTTTCTTCATTCTGAGAAAAATTGAGACTTACAGTATATGTATTTGCCCATTTTTATGCAGGATTCTTTAAATTTCCCTTCAAAGCCGTTGTTAAAAATTCATAAGATTTACGAAGAATCTCACCAAGATTTGTCTTCGTTGGTCGTATCGAACTTTTGATTTCGACAATCGAGATAGCAATGTTTGTTTTACCATACAGTAGCTTTCGTATTCCACTACTGAATATACGAGCGTGTTTATAAAACGTTTCAAACCAAGGATATGCATTCGGTTCCCTGAACTTTCTTTGCTTAATGTTTGATAGGAGGTTGTGAGTAGCTATGGTGGGAAGTAGGCTACGTAGAGTTGTAGAAAAATGGCAAGCACTTACTGTACGGACAATAAAATGGACCTATAACCTGCATTGTTAAGTATTCCTTCACTATTGACAAATTTATCTGAAAATGTTGGTACATTGCTTAATACATTTCGTGTCACATATTCTTTTTTGTCTCTTTAGCATTCTATATAATATTCAATATACAGTATATTTTACTTTTCGAACTTATTGCACTACTCTAGATTTCAATTTTTGTTTGTTTGTATTGTAACTATATACAGGTTACCGTGTTACTAATTAATGTTCATAAGTGTGTATCATAATACCGCGGCTTAAAGTACTTTTAGACTTTTTTTAAAAATTAAAAACATGTCAAAGTCTAGTTTGATTGAAACACGACTAAACCCCCAATGTAAACTTCTTACAAACTAAATTCTAAGATTTTTCACTTGCACATGTAGGCCCATGTACAAGTACATGTATTACGATCGAATAATTTGATAGTTTGGATAAATGTATAGAAATTATGGATCTATTCCACTTAAGCACCGCTACTAATGCAAAATGTTCCCGCGCAAAAAGTTAAGCCCCGCCACCTTTGCCAGCTCCAAGTTAAGTTTGAACAGATTTAGTCAAGTTAGGTTAGGTTATAGGGTTAGGTCAGCGTAATGGATCGCCTTAAAATCTGAGGCGAATTCTCGAGAATTCAGAAATGAAAGGAAACTAGTGCCAAGTGACGCATGCATTGATCAGTATATTCTCCTTGAACTGTATTATAGTCTTGCCAGTCTTTTTAAGGTTTACGGATAATTCAAAAGCATACACGCTTTGATCTCAAGAGCAATTATGCCAAATTTACATTCGATTTTAATAATAAGATTTCTACGATAGAGTTGTATAATTTCAATTATTTACTAGTACGTTTCTCCTCTTTAGCTTCACCCAGACTAATAAACTTATTAAATTTATGAAAATAATTATGAAAAAGTGAAGAGAGACGTGTTACTTTTTACTTCGTTTAGGCTGCATTAATATGTCGGCGTTTTCATCCCTTAAAGTAGGCAATCACTGATTGCACAGTCCCTAAGCAGATTTTTTGGCTATCTTTTATGCGCATTTAATGCTTCAGAGAAAAGCAAACAGTCCTTTATTAAATTAGCAACTCCTGAATCTCAAGTCTAAACTTCAATTTTCTTTTCGGAATTCAATTATATTTACGGCTTTCACACTTCTGATTGTGCATTGATTACTTATATGAAAATATATAGTCATTTTGGACGAAAAATTCAAGCAAGATACTATCGTGGATAAGTTGTTCGCATATACTTTTCTACGTAACACAAGCCTTATGAAATAGAATATCTTATGAGCTTCAATACCAGATTTCAGAAAATTTCAATCTGCAGTGTACAAACCGTATACAGAACCTACATGCACCGCCACTATATTCATTCAGTCAAACATAAATCTGATGCCTTTATATGATGTCTGATTTTGTAAGTTTCAGGGATACATGTATATACGTTAGTCCAGGATCTTATTTTGATAGCGGCAGCATGTAATATTCCATTTATAATGCAACTTTAACAGAAAAAAATTCCGTATAATTTATTGTTAAACGTCCTCGAAAGGATTCTAAATATTAATTTACTTGCTTTCAGACACTTATTTTTTAAAGTCTACCAAAGTATTGATCCTTAATTGAAATACTGCGAAGCCCTTGTGCACGGTCTGTGTACAGGGAAATTATTTAAAACTACTACACACTGTAATTTAGCAGGAAAAACCGAATTTGAATAAACTTTTCTCTTTTTTTTCCCTTAGCATTTACTAAACGTGTCGAGTCTACTAAAGACAAATTTTATTTCCTTTTTCCTCTACCGCAATTGATATGGCAGCGACTTGTTTATGAATGGTTCAGCGATTCAAATAGTTTTTTTGCAATAAGCCTTATTTGCACGCCGACGCGACGTGCTGAATGCTAAATTACGTATGAACTACAACGTGTAATCATTTATTTGTAGTCCGTCAGCTGAGAAAATTTTCATGGCATGATTTTATAGGTCTCCCCTGTCATTTTCCCAACAAAAGTTGAAGATAAATCATGCAAAAAGTTCCAAATGATGGAATGTTTTTTTACTATGGGTACATGTATAGATTTTAACCAGTAACACTTTGCTTTCCAGTGCTCTAACGTCAATGGGATATATCGAATTGTATGGAACGTAAGGAACGTAAGGAACGATGTATTATAGAGGAAATTATACAGTTTTGCATAATTTTAAACCTTCGAAATAATGCACGTGACAATAACGACTCCTCATTTTCTATTTTTCAAAATGTGCAGCATTTACATAATGTATGTCTTATATTGTATAGGCCTACTTTGCATGCAAGTACCTGCACACGTGCGTGTACAAAAAGTTATGTGTATCTGACCCAAAATGTCCAGAAAGAGATATCCTACAAATTATGTTCCATGTACGTTTTCATCATGAAATCGATATTTGTGAAATTAAACTCGAAAAGAAGATTCCCCCGTACCCCTTGCCCTAAACCTCCTTTCCCTTTGCACTAACCGAATAACTTGTAGCTTGTTACTTCCTCCCCCACCTCTGTAAACGTTAACTTACATGTAAGTACCGAGTCACATGAAATTGAATTGAGTCGTTTGCACGTGATTCTCATACAAACAAACGCAAGCAGACAAACTGACAAAAAATTATTGAACACGATATTGGTCATACAAGCTTAGTTTCTTAGTTGGGGATCGAAACCAAGTTTAGATCAATTATTAAGCGTATACAAAGAAATCGATGACTTTATTTTATAGAGATGATCAATGATGAAATATTATAAATGATTCTAGTAGTTTTCAGGTCAATACAAATGTTTATAACCTCATAAAATACGCATGTAGAGTCTATACAATGGGCTGCAAAATTTCCTATAGCACATGTACTGCAATAGGATGCAACCATGGTCATTGTGCAAATTATTATTTTTATTATGCATTTTAAAATGTAAAATATTGCTTTACATTTAAAATTTTGAAAGGAAGTTTTTCTTTAAAATTTGTTCCCTTAGAATATAAAGACGAAAAAGATATCGAACAATCGTTCTTTCGTTTCCTCATATTTTTGACACTAAAATGTGTTACAGCAAACGTCATTGTATCAATAGAAAATTAAAACCAATTTTCAATCCATATATTTGCATTTAATTTTGACGGAGAGACAAGATTTAAAGATATCGCAATATTCGCGAGGTAAAAATGTTTATCGCCGAACCATTTTTCGTTTTTTCGAAATGTCTTGAAAAACTCCATGCACTCTTACATGTTGTGTCAACGTAGTTAAAGTACTCAATGGCTTTGAAAATCAATTTGCGTGTGAATGTATCGCACATGCTATCCTTGGCATGCAGTCCTATTACGTAATTTTATCTGAAATTGAGCCCGTAGCAATTGATTTTGTGTTCAATATTATTTATTGACTATAAAACGACTAAAACTTTATCAGCTCAATTAAATATTAAATTTTGATTTGGCTAAGAAGCCCATACATTATTGATATATCAGCATACATATCCATTGCCGCTCATCCGATTTTGTCATTAATAAGCATTAGGAACAGTGTAGACTACCGGGGGAATAATCCAATAAGTAGACTTGAAAATCTTTATGGCATTTTATACTGTAATTGGTAATTTTAGCATATCAGCAGAATACCTAATCCTCTTTCTAAGCTTAAATCCCTTTATTTTTATCAGTTGAAACCATGTTATATTATAACTGGCAACCAAATTTTTGTCGAGTTAAGGCTTTGTATAAGGCTCTAAATTTTTGCATATTATCAATTAAGTTAAGGTGCAACGTAATAGGTGCTTCCCAATTTTTAAGCTGTAGTTACAACTTGATTTAATTTATTGCGAAACTCTGATGCAACCTATTTTGAACAGGGTTTTATATACAGTTCATGTCTATAAAAAACATCTAATTTCGTATATGAATACATTTTTCCAAATTTAGGGCAATTAGTGAGAACATAAAAAGAGTAACGACCTCCATACATTTCATTCATTCCCTAAAAATTCTATTAGTTTAGCATTAAATCTGATTTAAGAGATCAGGTGATGTCAAAAACTATTCGTTATTACTTCAGAATCTAAATAAAACTTAGCGGATTCATATAAGAAAGTTCATAAACAAAGCATAAGAAATGAGCTAATTGCATTATTCCTGGAAGCAGTGCGTTTACCGTGCTATAGTATATGGAAATAAAATGGCGCTAATTGAGCTACACAACTTACAACAATGTCCTCATAAATATTCTCAGCATGCGCGCTAAATGCCATAGCGTCTGTTTAATCGCCTCATACAATCATCTCTAACCCAATTCCACCTTTCGTATGGCAAAAGTTGATTGCATTGTCCTTATGAAAATCCATAGTTATTTGCTGGTTCTTAAGACTACGCTGACTTTATTTTTTTCCCCATAAAATGACGCAATACCCCTTTGTAGGCTGTAGCGTGAAATATTGTTTTAATCTTGTTTGGCATACGATTACAACGTATGCCGATCGTACAAATATGTGTCGATGTCAAGATAGGACCACCTTAATGGTCATTGAAATTATGACCCAATCAAGAAGTTTTATAGCAATCAACAACCGTGGGATAAATCCAGGTGGCGTTTAATTGCTATGCAACACGGCTTCTTTTAATAATTATCGTAAACTTATTCCGGTCATGCTTTCGAAATGTATGCACAGGTTTGAGCTTTATGCGAAGTTGTTCCCAACGTCTTAACTCACTCTTTTATTAGCAACATCGCATGTCGTTCTTTTTGAACATTCACTACAACTAGCGTTTGAAAGGCGGCGTGCTCGATGGATTACCATATGTGTAAGAAGTTTAAGAGTTCAAAATAGATTTCGCGCATTTGGGATTATTCCTAAAGCTTTACAAAATGACTGCATCTTCTCGGCTGCTTATCCTTTGCATGTTCTACGAGGCGTATTTATAGTCACATCCTTAAGAAAGCGAAAATCTAGCCATACTGTTGGCTAGATCTTCTTCCGGGGAATGGGTTAATTTTCATGAGTGAAAAATGGAATACCGTTATAAGCTTGCCCGCTTTTAATTGAAACAATTAAGGTTTACTTTATTTTTATCTTAAATTACACAAATATAGGTAAACTAAGTAATTAAAATGTATATAATCATTTTTGTGTGTATAACACAAGTAATTTTTCGTGCCATATTTTACATTTTTTTTTTCTTTGATGATAAAGTTCGTTCAAGTAGTTAATACAGGCAAATTTAAGTTCACTTAATTTCGTTTGTTCATGCAAGCAATACTAAATGTTTTACAGAGTTAGAAACGAATGAAAAAAACCCTTTCATCACATTGCATGTTTCTGAAGGTAAACTCTCAAATTTATTTTCACATATACAAAGATGCAATTAGCATACCTTCTCGTAGAACTACGGCTGCATGAGAATCACTAGCGCAGTTGTTAAAGTAATACTAAGGATATATGCTGGCAAAAATTTGAGATTGTTTTCTGGTCCCATCTGCCATGTGGTCAAGGGTACGCATGCCCATTGAACATTGTTAACATATTAAAGATGTATTTTTCATGGTGGCTATGGTGTCTATTTCATAATTAAATTAAAGATGCTCTATGTGCGCACCATTGATCACACGGCATATATCAATGCGTTAGTCAAATTCTTCGCAAACTCCTGCCTGCATGCGCTTGTGTCCTCCGCAACTTTAGCAAATGCGTTAGTAATTCTTAGTTGCAGTTCTGCGAGAAGATATCCTTACATCATCTTTGTGCATGTGAAAAAAAATCTTTGCGAGTTTACTTATACAGAAACATGCGATGTAAATGCACATAACTTCAATAGTTTTTTTTTAATTATTCAATTTTGAAACTGTCCATTCCATTTGCACTAATCATTTTTGCATGTACCGTACAGGCACTGTATAATCCGAACTACTGTATTTGAATTAATTGCCCTGGTATTTTCAACTTGCGAGGACAATGTGACGTATCATCATTTACCTGCTTGCATCTGTCTCAGATTAGAAGATACACTCGCCGTATTCTGAATGCATGTACATGTTGTTCATTACGTGGTCATTAAATATTACAGTGTACAACCACGTTATTGAGATTTAAAACTGTTGATTTCCAACAATGCGTCTGGAATTAAAACCCCTTTCACATTTTAAAAGCAAATTCAAAATACAGTAGGTAGTAATGCATCATCATGGTCCTTAAAGTTCATTAAAATGTAAGTTCAAGAGAATCTAATTTGATAGGGTGGCATATAAACTTGAATAGTGTTTATTTAAACGCTAGAGCATTAATTAGATGTGTCAAAGTGGCTGTATTTATATAATTGGTTGCAGGTGTGGCCTAATTGAAACCAGTCTCGATAGTTGCTTGCATGATATATGCTTAATTACAAACCTAGACATATTAAACAAACAAGAAAATCGACAGCAGAAACGCTAGGCAAGCTCGAAATCCGCCTCCATAATTTATTATTAAAACATGCATTTGGAGGACCTTAATTGTAAGATCTTAAACAAGTACTGTAGGTCTGAACCACTATTTTGCGGCATATTCAGTGCCTGAATCAAAAAAAGTACATGTATTAAACTCGGTAAAAGTTTCTTTAACATCAATTGTATATGTGGAAAACTTACTCGCGTATACGGAATCTGCAAATCATCTAAACGTTTAGGTTTAATTTAAATGTCAGGTAAATAAAAACGTTAATGTCAAATAACTTTAATCATATTCTGTTTTGGAATGGCTTTAGTAGATAAAGTTTAAATTAAAGCGAACTGCGTGATATTGCAACATTAAAAATGGGAAGACTGTAAATACAGCGTTACATTACTGTGCATGGTTGACAAAAAACAAAGGCTAACGATATGGTTAATAACAGCAAAAATTTTATAACGACATTTTTGTGATTAAAAATAGAAACATAAATTATTGTCGTGATGCATTTGCGGATAAAATTAAACACTAGATCTGTTATTTTATTACAGTACTAGCGGTAAAACCCGGCCTTTCTCGGGTAAAAATTGTGTTATGATTTTCTAACCCCTTTAATGCGATCAAGAG